>SPJY01037954.1:2689123-2711561 GCA_005191435.1 Raddia distichophylla | reverse complement strand
TGTTTATTTACACTTTCATTTCACATGCTAACTTCTCGTGTTTCCACAGAGCTCGTCGGGCATGGAGGCCTCCGGCAGCCAGTCGCAATTGCCAACTCCACCCCCGTACTTCACGCAGACCACCCCGACACAGCTTTACGCACCCCGCCCACAGGTACCAGCAGAGATCCCTGGGATACACTTCTCCACTCCACACGCGCATTCTCCTGGGGTAATACTCCTTTTTCAGACTTTCATAATTTACGCTTCAATTGCACATATGTATTGAAAATTTGTGTTGTTCTATAATCTTGTAGGTCTCCGGATCCGCCGCGCCGGCGATGTATGCTGCGCAGGGGGGCGATTCCAGTGGCACTCGGTCGGCTGGTGATGAGATTGCTGAGAGAATGGCAGAAAGTTTCTTCGCGTTCAATCCTTCCACCTACGATGGTTCGAATAACCATTAGTTTCAGTTTTCACTCCTATATGTATCAAAACTCACTCCTATGTGTACTGTGCACTATTCTAGACTCTTCGAACCATATCGTCGCAATTCTGTTTATTTGTGATGTATTTTGGACTATATGGACCTAATGTGATGTAATTGAACAATTTGAACTCTTATCGGTGAATTGTTTGTTTATAAATGGTGTGAATGTGTATGTGCTCGAAATTTTGGTGTCGAGCAGCTGATTATGTGTGGATATTGTGAGAATTTTTGCGAATTCAAATTCTGCTGTGAAATATGAATATTTGCAGGTTGAAATTGGGTTTTCATATAGATTTCCTGAAATTTTTTTTGCAGGTACAATAGTATTGACGTCGGCCTTCGTCATGCCGACGTCATTGGTGGTGACCAGGGGGCAGGGAGGATGGGGATTTGTCGTCGGCAGTTCTCTGGCCGACGTCAAATGGTGGTAGGGGGAGGGATGCGAGGGGAGGGCAGTGACGTCGGCCAAAGCTCTGGCCGACGTCACTAATGTGGAGGCTGTGTCGGCGGCCAGTTTGGGCCGACGTCAAAGGGGGTAGGGGGGAGGGATGCAGGGGAGGGCAGTGACGTCGGCCGAAGCTCTGGCCGACGTCACTGAGGTGGAGGCTTTGTCGGCGGCTATGTCTGGCCGACGTCAAAGGGGGTAGTGGGGAGAGATGGGAGGGGAGGGCAGTGACGTCGGCCACATCTCTGGCCGACGTCACTGAGCTGGAGTTAGTGTCGGCGGCTATATCTGGCCGACGTTAAAGAGGAGTGACTGGGGGCAGGGGGAGGGGAGCAATGACGTCGGGAGTTTGCTTGGCCGCCGACAAAAGTGAGCAGTGTCGTCCAAGCAGTGTCGGCGGACCTTTGTCGTCGGCCAGCCGACGACATATGCCTATAACGTCGGTTTTTTGGACCAATGACGTCGGTTCTGGCCGCCGACACTGAATTTGATTCCTGTAGTGAATGCATATAGTAATAAAACCATCAAGAGAAGGGATGTGACTCTTTTAATTGCATAAAGCTAGTTGTAATGATATTTTCAACCACTCTATCTAGCTCATTTAGTTTTTTATTAGTTTTGAATAATTAGTGGGGTCAATTTTGTCTAACAACCATTCTTAATGACCAACCGCACACTCACATTCATATCCCCATCTTACCCTTAAGCCATTCCAACTGGACCAACATAACCAATCACCCTTCTCAACAATCAACATCTTATCCGGGATCAATTGTCCAACTAGAGCATTCTTTCTTACGCATTCAACTCCGTAGAGCGTTCACGCTAGACCTCGTCTGCATTTCTTTCACTCGGGGTAGTATCATACTCAATCTAATCATCACCACAACTCAATTTCTCCATAACCTCAAACTATAAGTATTTTCAACCAACCAACCATTCAGACACAAACACACCATCACAAATCAAGCATGCAGAAGTCTTCAACCCATTCTCAGCTACCATTTCTAACTGTCATATGTCATCAGTTTAAGTAAGTAAATAAATGTCCGATGAATATCAGTTTATCGTTCCACAGCATTTCTGCCTAAGAGTTAATTTTAGACCTTATAAACAAGTCAGTTTTAGACATTAAGCGCGGTTAAAGTTGTTACTCAACTAGACTTAGGCTTGTCAAAGGAAATGACAGTCAAGGTGGTCAAAATTGGCACTCATTGGCAACAAACAATAGGCATGTTTATAATATGAATAACAAGTGGGGTATATTTCATGTAGCATGCATTATTATAACAATCAACATAATTTTAAAAATGTGTTTAGACATGAACTGAGGAATGTTAACTCGCCTTGACAGCCTTGTTTGTTTCAGCTAAAAGTTGTTGAAAGTTTTAATCTAACAAAGTTGTGATCACTTGAGAGAGGCCTTTGTTTCAGCTTACCGCTCCGTAGCTCGGCGTGATCCTTGGCTGCCGGCCATACATACAACCAGGGATGGAACGGGACATAAATGACTCATATTGCACTTGTATCCATATGTTTGAAAAGAATCATAGTGTGTCTAGGGTTCAGCCAGAAGGGTCTCTTAGCGCCTTCCTTTTTCTGTCAACCAGAGTTATTTTATAAGGACTTGCCATCGTATACGGGAGAAGGGGGAAGAAGCTTACTTCAAGAGCGCGCAGTACAACGGGGTGTTGTATGCTACGTTCGACAAGGATGGATCACTCCCGAAAACGAGTCTATTGATTCTCTCTAAATTGGTTGAATCGAAGGGACGATGATTTACTTCATGGGTGACAAGATTTGGATACGAATAGTATCAAATACAAAAACAGATATGAACAATATCGGTTATGAATACGGATCGGATATGGATACTCCCTATTATTTCCCCTACACTTATAAGGCACTTCATTCGAAGCCTTCTCAGCGTGGCCACGTCGCCCCATCAGCCTGGGCCGTCGGATCAGGCCGCGCGGCCACCGTCCAGCCCGTTCGATCGTCACCCTCCCGGGGGGACAGGTTTGCAAAAAACCCTTACGCTTTTCGATTTTCTGTCCGCCTCCCCGTATGTTCTCACCAGGGTCCTTTCCAATATAGGTTGTTTTCCATTCGCCCCCTCAGAGTTTTTCTCTCCTTCCAGCGCTGCCCTTTTTACCTTCGTAGATGCACCTGGAGTTGTGAGAAAATTACCCGCCTTTGCCACTCAATATAACTCGCCCACCCTAGCTTCGCCTGCCCCCTCGCCTCCCCACGGCGCCACCTCCCCCTGCTCCCCAAGCCGCACCCGCCTCCGCCTTGTATATATAATATGCGACAAATATAAAAGCGTATGGTTAGCACTCATTATGCATCAACTTCATGGCTCATAATCATAGTGGTTTGTAAGTGTCATTTTGAATAAAGGAAAAGTTATGAAAGTATCTAAGTATGAGTACCTGATAAAGGGAAAGGGATACAAAACCATATTGAATTTATCGTTATGAGTGCTTGTCAGTCATTCTAACATAGCGTTTAATAGGTGTTTAGTAATATCATACGTAAATTATATGATGTATGCAAGGCTTTAAGGAAAGATCGATCAAGATAGATAGGTGTATAAATATATAAAAAAAGGTCCGTATATAGACTTTTAATTTACGTATAGTATTTTTTGGATATTATTTTTAAAAATTTTAAAAATATTCAACGAATATTAATGTATTTATAATGTATTCACACCAAAATATTTGGTTATGCACGACATTACCCAAGTTAATACTACTGTCTAATAGGTTCCAGGTTCCGACGGTCGGTCGATTCGGGGAACAACCCACACTCACAAAGCCGTGATTCTTATCGTGACCGCGCCGCGGAGCCGTCCTGCCACATGCCAGTCAGCACCATGTTCCCCTGCGGCACCACTGAGGCTTGGGTGATGGTGGACCGGAGCCTCTGCACCGGGGGGCCTAAGCGGACGTCGGTCCACCGTGCACCGGGCGGGAATCGCAGGAGCGATCGGTTTTCCTTTATCTCACGGTAGTTCGCATTGTGGCATTGTGCCATTTGTGCTTGGCTGGTACGACTGTACAAGAGGGGAGGGTCTACTACGCGCACCTCAAACTGTTTGTAAAAGCTCATGTACCTTGGCTACCGTATACTCCCTCCGGTCATAAAAAAAAGCCGCCGTTGACTTTTGGACACACGTTTGACCATTCGTCTTATTCAAAAAAGTTATATCAATATTATTTATTTTGTTATGATTTGGTTTATTATTAAATGTATTTCAAGTATGATTTATATTTTTACATATTTGAACTAAATTTTAAAATAAGACGAATATTTAAAGGCTTGTTCAAAAGTCAACGGCGATTTCTTTTTATGACCGGAGGTAGTAGGTCTTTTTTTTAGTGTATCCTATATAGGTTAATTGATTGTATTAGATGGTTATTAACGGAAGGTATACCGTTAAACATTTTATGTGTTTCACATGAAACATCATATAAAATATCATGTGAAACATGTAAAATACTGTGTGAAACACTAATTAAGCATAACACACATAAAATGCTCATAAAGCCAGTGGTGGGCCTAGGTTTCTGAATTTGGGTGTTCAAAACTTTTCAATGAAAACATAAGAAGACAAATTGTTCTTAACAATGAATCAGGTAATATAATCTAACTTCAAAATGAAAGTTAAAATTACAATACAATTTTGCCGCAATACAACAATGATATGAACTATCTAATCTAGCCAATTTAACTACTATCTCTTAAAATAAAAAGAACAAAATTAATACTAATTGTATGTATTTCTATTGTCACAAAAATCTAAATTCTGAAATTAAAGTAGAACTAGCTCAATTGGGATTGGTGAACTAAAACTAAAATCCAATAAGCCTAGTGGTGCAGTTGTATTTGAGCTATTGGATTTTTTTTTTCAAAAATATTTGGGTGTACAACTGTAAACACTTGTTCCCACATAGGCCCACCCCTTCATTAAACATATATGAGAAACACTAAAACACGATATAAAACACCTATACCATTGGGCGTTAAACTATTCATTAGTGATTCTGTTGTATAATTATATTTCTTTATATTTGTGTGCATCTTATGTCCAAGATTATATTTTTAATAAGGGAAAATTGAGCTCATGGCATCGAAAGATCACTCGGACTCCTTTCTATCACCCAAGCGGAATGGTTCATTTATGTGGCATCTAAACACGCATCCGTTAACCTGTTTTAGCACTCCGTCACAGCGGATGTTAGATGGAGTCGTTAGCTGAGTTAGTTGACATGCAGGGCCCACTTGTAAGTGTGCAAAGGTTTTCTTCCTCCTCTCCCTCCTCTCTCCTATCCTCTTTGTCCCTCTCCCTCGGGTTGGAGCCGGCAACAGCAGCAGCTCGTGGCGGCGGCGAATCGCGGCGGCAACAACTCGTGGCGGCGGCGGCGGCTCATCGGAGACGGAGAAGCCCGCCCGTCTCTGGGAAGCTGCTGCGTGGCCTCCTCGAGCTTCCTAGATGTCACCCACATCTCTCCCATACGTCGGGCCGGCCAATTTTGGCTCAGACCGCTGCCACCATTGGTGCCGCCGCTGTCTTCCTCCTCGCGTCGCCGCTAGCTCGCCGCCGGCTTCGCCCGTCTCGGCCGACGCTTCCCCTAGCTCCCCCGTGCTCCCATATCTCTTTTCCCCTCCTTTCCCCTGCCGGACCGCCACCACCGCCGCTGGAATCACCGCTGCCGCCGCTCCCCTGCTTCCTCCTCCTGTCGGCTGGGAGACAAGAGAGAGAGAGGAGAGGAGGAAGAAGAGAGGGACCCACATGTCAGCGAGACACACTAACGCCAGGGGTGACGGAGTTCTAGAAATGAGTAATGGAGACATCTTTCGGTGCTAGATACGATAACGGAGTTTTTTCAGTGTTCGAAATGAAGCCAAGTGATCTTTCAATGCCGCCAGATCAACTATTCCTTTTAATAAAGAAAATAGCTCTAGGTCGTTGGGTTATCATTCATAGTTTTTTAAAAGAAATACCTCGATGCCTCGATAAGCTAGGCTCTTTACTTCCCAGCGGACTTTAACTCGGGTGACGAGCTTTACAACCAAAGTGTTCAATCACCAATCTGATAAAACAATTGCACATCTATAAATCTTCTCGAGCGAGACTCGGATTTTCGTCTTTCCCATGGAGACTTGAATCCGGATCAATGATGCGCTTTACAACAAAAGCATTCAACCACTACAGGAATCTCCATTAATCCCGAAAGCTTAAAACCCTCGCTACAAAGGCAGCAACCCTCGTGATTAACTATTCACGAGGGCTAGCCCTCGCGAAAAGGTGCTCGCATTTGCTCCCCCGCAAATAACAAAGCAACACGAGGGGCAGGCCCTCGTGAATAAGTAAAAGCGAGGGCTACCAAACAGCCCTCGCGTATACTTGTCGTCACAGCTTTATGATGGGGGCTGAGAAGCCCTCGCGTCAAACGGTGGTCCCCGTATGGCTGGGGCGTGGGGCGGCCCCTTACTCGCGAGGGCTACGGAGCCCTCGTGAATAATTGGCCCGCTGTTTTATTGCAAGGGCCGCGTAGCCCTCGCGAATATTTAGCCCTGGGTTCATTTGTTGCGAGGGCCTCTGCGGCCCTCGGGATATAGTTAATTCAGGAAAAAAAAATTTGAAATTTTAATTTCCATAATTTTTCAAAACAGAAAACACACACACATTCATCCATCCATCCATCCGTCACAGAGCTCTATTTGGGTCAGGGAAGATCGAAGGAGTACCATCAGTTAGAGGGAAGGTCGAAGGAGCGCTGTCCGGTGCAGGGAAGAGCGAAGGGGTGGTAGTTAGTAGGTTTAGAAACCCGTCAGTCCCTGCATCTGCCCACTCGCGCTGAGCCTCCTGGTCGACTCCATGAGCCTGACTTGAAGGAGCAGAGCTCTGCAATCACTTAGAATATGACCTTTGATTCAAAATACGCTTTACCTAAGTTAATGATGAAACACCAACTCTTACCGCATCTTGAGGCTGAACAAAGGGTTGTGGTACCACATAAGGTGTGTAACCAACGCCATCTTCAACAACATGCCTGCTCGACCCACCCTGCACATTCGCGAGCAATGTAGTGTTAATGCAAATAAACGAGGGTATGAATTGTGTTTAGAGAATACCTGCTCAAAGTTGCCCCCTGAATGGCGGCTTGTGAACTCTATCCACCTTTGCATTTGTTCTCTTTCCCACCGCTTCTGAGCCGCTCTTTGGGTCATTTCCATCTGTATCCTTAAGTCTTGGAGCTCTTTCCTGTGTTGCTCCTCTATCTCATTTTTTCCTTTGCTCCGCCCTCTCCCTCTCCCTCTGCAGCTCCCTCTCAGCAACCCTTTCCCTAGCGGCACGGCGGGACCTTGCATCACGCATGAATTCACCAGACCTGCAACAGAAAAGTGTGATTAGTATGGAGGAGTTGGGTAACGTGACGGTCGAAGGCATGGAACAAATAAAGAGCAAAGTCGATCACCTGATGTGATCCGAGCCCATCCCGTAGCGACCGTGTGACTTAAGCCCCATGTGGGTGTAGATGATCTCAGGGTCTAGCTCATTCTCCGCGTATGGGTCACTATCAGGACCGTGCATCTCCTTGTACGCTTCCACGTACCGTTCCTGTATTCAAGCCAAGTGATATTAGAATGGTAAGTAGGTATAAATAATATAGGAATGATGTAAGTTGCACTTACAATCTTCCTTTGTGCGTGTGGCGCCATGGCTGGCTCGGGAGCTTGTCGTCGTGCCTTCGGTGTCATTGCCCTCCTGTATTCTTCTAAGGCACCTATGTCTTCCCCATCCTTCTCGGACTGCATCACAATGTGGGAGATTCAGAAAAGAGTTAATGAATGAAATGAAAAGAGAAGTTTTTACCTCTTTCTTTCTGAAGAATGGCAGGGACCACTTCGCAATGTACTTGACGACTCCTTGCGCCGCCCGGTTCAGCTTGGACTATTGTGACTTGGTCCTGAACTCTGGACTGTTCCAATAATGCCCAAGTCCCTCCCAAGCTTCCGGACAGTTTTCAACCCAGTCTGGACGTACCTGGGTGTACTGCTGAGGGGTCAAGTACTTGTCTGAAGCCTCGGTGTCAGTAAGCTCCTCGTTATGCTCTCTCCTGCACCCATTTTGATGCGTGTATTAATCAACATTGTTAGCATTGTAAAGAATATTTATGGGTGAACTTACTTGTACCACTGCTTGGTCGCCTCGACACGCGAACGCTGCAGGTGGTCCCAGAAAAGATTCTTCGCTTTGTTGTCAATCACTTCATGGAAGTCTGAAAGGGTGAGGCCTTCACGAGGCCGATAATGATTCTAAAAAGAAGCGAAACAAATATCCTGTTAGTGTGAGGAAAGATGAGAGTACTTGCAGGTGTTGAGAGGCTTACCCAAAATTCGTCGACGCACTCCGCAGCAGCCGAGTCCCGACCTTCTTCTTGTATAAGCTTACAGTCTTCCCAGGTGATTGCTGGACCGGTGCGGCCGTCCTCTTCCACCATCACAGGGTAGTGCATCCTGATTAGTCCTGAAAGTACGGAAGCAGACTGCTTCGTGATGCTCGTGTCGACCGTAGCCATGTTCCTATACAAAAAGAAAAAGAGTTATGCATTTACAAAGAGATTAATATATTCAGTTAACTTTTTCAGAATTAGAAATTGCCCGTCCCCTAAGATGTCAACAGGGATGCGCATATTTGCATCTGTTGGAGCCCTAGGCATCCTATTGGGCCCTCTTTTCTTCCTTCGGCAACGAGTGGAGGTTGGCTGAGTAAACCCCTCGCCCTTCTCAAAGCCTCCATGCTCGTAACCACTGGATCCCAGACCTGCCTCGTCTTGACCAGCCTCGTCCATCTCGCGGTCCTCCATTGATAATACTTCCCTGTGGCTAACAAACTTTCTAGGCGCCATCCTGCATAAAAGATAAATATGTATGAAAGTTACTACTTATATGTATAGACAAAAAACATAAACATATATGAAAGTAAATGATAATAACATAAACAAATATGAAAACATACATCTAGCAGTAGTTCGCATCAACTTCAAATGGGTCAATGTCGTCGATAGGATTGTTGTTTGCATATTCATCGCCTTCGACAGGATCCTCAGATTCTTCTTGGCCTTCTTCGTCGACGGTAACCACGTCATCGTTTATGCTGGCCACTAGATTGTCGAGGCCCATCCCAGCATCGATCACAAATGTGTTTTCTAATAGTTGATCTTGTATTGGACCATCTGGCAATCTCCCATGAGGTCTAACTTTGTATACAACCCACCAATTTCTGAGATCGGCCTTGTCCTTTTTGAGACTGCCCTTTATTGGATGCTTGCATTGATATGGCAGGTAATACAGTTGCTCAGCTTGGTTAGCTAATATGAAAGGATTGTATCCTTGCAGCCGTGAAGTATGTTTCACTTCCGTTAAGCCAAGCTCGGCTCGTCTTCGTAAACCTTTAACAGGATCGAACCATTGCATCAGAACACAACTACTAAGAGCTCATTGCTACCTTCAAATGTTAGTTTGATTATCTGTTGAATTATACCGCACTAACTGAACTTATCTTGCACTGACTCTCGTAAGCAACATAGCTATTTAACGTTCGCAAATTAGGCTTTGATTGCTCATACTCCGCGAAACGAAAACGAAACCCATTGATATCATACGTCCTATGGACCGTGACACGTGTTAAACATCCACGAGACATGAACGTATATCATTGTGTACGCTAGGATTTTGCTTGCACAGTGTTTAGAACAAAGTTAGAATAACAGCAAACAGAAGTTAATTTATTATTTAATTAGGACACTTACATATCTCCACAACCAACACAGAAAGTTAGGACCGCCGTTTCCATCTCCTCTTTCCTTTAAAGCCTTCAACTCTTCGGGGTTAGGTTTTTTTCTTCCTCTCCAGAAAGTTTGCACAAATTCTCTAAAGGAGATGTAATAGTGAGAATGTTTTTGAAATGTATTTGTAATAGAGATAATGCGAGTCAAACTTATGATTCAATGTCGTTGACTTCGTCCATGTTTTTGAAAATGTATAACAGTGCAATAACCATGTCCCGCTGAGAAATCTCTTGTTTTCTACTCTTTCCGGTGCCTTGAACCTCGAATAGTTTTAGATCGGATTCGACATGTCGGCCATGTGTGTTGTATCTCGGCACAAGAATTTTCACATTCTGTTCTGTCGCAAGATATTTATTTGTGAAGTTTGTGATCTCCTGAATTTGATATGCCTCAGCAATTGAACCTTCAACATGGGCCTTGTTTTTCACATTTGTCCGGATAGTTTTCAGTCGACGTTCCACAGGATACGTCCAACTCCCGTGGACTGGCCCACCGAGAAGTGCTTGAGTAGATAGATGGATATGAAGATGTTCCATTGGATTCCAGAAACCAGGGACATATGTCTTCTCTAGCTTGCAAACGAGAACCACTATATTTTCCTCTAGCTTCTTCAAATCTGCCTTGCTTAACTGTTTAGCACATAACTTTCTATAAAAGAAACTCAGTTCGGCAAGAGCTATCCATACATCATCTGATACATAGCCCCTAAATATGACAGGCGATAGATCTCGCATGAAGATGTGGAAGTCATGGCTTATCATGCCATGTATCTTGCCGGCGTCAACATCGACACCACGGACAAAGCTTGATACATACTCATCAGAGAATCTAACTTTGCCTCTAAACCATTCTAAAACATCTTTCCTTTGTTCCTTAGTTAAGTAGTACGGAGCCTTTGGCCTTACCCTTTTCCCTTCTATCATGTTAAATGTTGATCGGTTACATAGCATCTCACAGTCCAGACGAGTTTTGACATTATCTTTGCTTTTACCTGCTATGTCAAAGTTCGTACGCCAGATGGCTTGTGATACATTCGACTCTTGGTGCATTACGTCGATATTATGAGGCAATAGCAAATCCTCTGCATATGGAAGGGAGTACAGACTGTACTATGTGTCCAATGGTGAATGGTTCCGTAGCCCTCATATTCGGTTTTGTTTTTTTCATTTACCTTTAGGGTTGAATGTCAGGCTTTGACTTCACCTATTGTGAGAGGTTCTCACTTCCGACCTTTTGCAATGGTATTTTTGCGAAATTTATCTTTTTGTTTTCCGAATCGATGATCTGGCTTCAGGAAATATTGATGACAATCAAGAAGCTTGCCTTGCCACCGTGTGTAAGCGTGAATGCCACGGTATCACCCATGCATATCGGACAAGCGAGCTTACCGTGTGTTCTCCAGCCAGAGAACATGTCGTATGCAGGAAAATCAAGAATTGACCACCGATATACAGCTCTCATAAGAAAATTGCTATTTGTGACTTTGTCGTAAGTCATAGCTCCGGTTTCCCACAACTCTTTCAACTCATCCACCAATGGTCACAAAAAAAGATCCAAATTTCTTCCAGGATTTTTTGGACGCACTATGAGTGAAAGAAACATAAATTCGTCCTTCATAAGTTGAGACGGTTTTAAATTTAGAGGGATACTGAAGATTGGCCAACAGGAGTATGATCGAGCGGTCATATTGAAAGGAGTGAAACCATCTGTGGCAATTGCAAGACGCACGTTTCGTGGATCGGCTGCAAAAACAAAGTGCTTTCTATCAAAATGCTTCCAGGCTTCTCCATCAGATGGGTGCACCAGGACATCAGGGTTCCGTTTGTGCAACATATGCCACCTCATGCTATTTGATATGTCCTCCGTCATGAAATAACGTTGCAGGCGATCTTGCAATGGAAAGTAACGCAACACTTTCTTTGCCACACAAGTCTGAAACTTGTTGCCATTAGAGTATGTGGTCTCGAAGTACCGTGACTTTCCACAATGATCGCACCAGGCCTTTCCCTCGTCATCTTTGTAATACAACATGCAGAGGTTCTCGCATTAATCTATCTTCTTGTATGGTATTCCTAAACCCGATAGAAGCCTTGTATACTCATACCACGTCTTGGGCATCTTATGACCTTCAAGGAAGGCATCACACGAAATAGCCAACATCTTATCAAAACATGCGATGGACATGTTGAACTTAGACTTCACAGCCATCATATGTGTCACATGAGATAGGACAGTCACTGACGTTGCATCATGTAAAGGCTTTTTGGCTGACTCTAGAAGTCTAAAGAAATCGGCCATGCCTGGCTGTGAGTCCTAGTCATCACCATCATAACCGTGACCAACATCAGCAATCATGTCCTCCATCCGATCTATTTCATCAAAATCTTCGGGAGGTCCAGCTGGCGCAACTTCGGCACGAGTACTCTCCCTATGATATACCCACCGATGGTAACCGACCTTAAAACCATGTTTTACTAGATGTGTCTCCATTTTGTCACGTGTTCTCTTCCGACAGTTACCACAATCCGCACAAGGGCAACGGACAGCCCATTCGGCTGCCTGAAAAGCCCGAGACACAAACTGACGCGTCCCCTCAAACAAGGCATCTGTGTGTCGCCCGCCCGACACCCAACCATCATACATCCATCGTCTATCTTCGTCCATACCTTCATGAATAATTTAATACATAAGCTAACGGTAGCCCTCGTGCATAATCTAATAATCTAACAATATCCCTCGTGAGTAAAATTTCACCAAACACAAAGCCCTTGTGATTAAACCTATATACGTGCATGCATAGCCCTTGTAGAAAACATTCAAACATACAAAAGGCGCGAAAATTCCTCACCACGATCGTCTTCTTGCTGCTCCTCCTCCACGTGCTCCGGTGGTAGCGGCGGACTCCTCCTCCTCCACCCTTTCCTCTCCCTCAGCGGCAGCAGGCAGTGGGTGGCGCGGCGGCGGCGGCGGTGGGCGGCGGGGGGCGAGGTGTGAGGGCCTTGTTGCAGCCCTCGTTCGTATAACTTCGTATAATGTATGCTATACGAAGTTAGGCGGCGGTGGCGGGCGCTCGGACTTGGGCGAAAAATTGCCCAAGTCCGAGCGCGGCCAGATCTATATCGGCATTACTCACGAGGGGTACGTAGCCCTCGTGAATGCCCACGAGACGCTGCAAGTGGGGGCAATGCCAACCTGTGACCGTTGGGCCTGTTACTCACGAGGGCCAGGTGGCCCTCGCGAACATCTAAATACTAGGGCTATCGAGGCGGCCCTCGTGAAAATGCACAATATACACCAGGGCCATATTAACCCTCGTGTATAATCTATATATCCGAGGGTTTTCTTCTAAACCCTCGCTACTAATAAAATTTCTCCTATTATCCCAACTTTCAAATATTTTTAAATAATTCCAAATGTTATTTTAAAATTACTTTGAGGCACTAGGAATCAATTATGTAACATTCTTGGACATGCAAAAAATTTTAAAAAATAAATCGGAGATCTGCAATATTGTACCTTTCATAACTCGCTACATCTATTTATCGATACAGTATGCGTATGAGTAAACATTTTGAAATTTCCACATTTCATCATATATCATATATTATTCATGTATTAAGTATATAATCACGATTCCACGTTACACTATAATACACATTCGGTTGAATGTAGATGACTCTGACGTTTCTCTCGGAGACGAGCTCCGCAAAATAGGCTTCACGTACGATAACCGGGCGACACCTCATCGTCGTATGAGATGACGATAACGTCTGGTCACCCTCGTATCATGATTGCTGCAGTCTAGTCGGTAAGAAAATTAGCGTCACAATTGTACTAATATGTGGCAAGAAAATGATTCTATGACATGTGGGGTTGGAGGATAGGAAAATGTCTTACTGTTGATTACTGTGGGCCCTCGCGAGAATTTGCTCTGCCAGTCTTACTCGCGAGGGCTTAATTGAAAGCCCTCGGTAAAAACACCCACGTGCCCACAGGTTGCGGGGTCGAGCAATTATTGTGGTCATTAGTGACGAGGGCTAGTTTTCAGCCCTAGCGAGTAGGTGGCAGCCACCATTTGTTGCGAGGGCCTTTATTTAGCCATCGTGAGTGAATAGTTTATTACGAGGGCTGCAGAAAACCCTCGTGTGTTTAGATATAAAACGAGGGTTGTATTTCTGCCCTCGCGTTTATTTTCTGGCCCTCGCGATTTTCGGAAACTCTAGTAGTGAACCACCAGGGTACTGGCCTGTTCTCGACGATCCATATTTGTTTTTTGGTTATCTAAACGAGCTCATGATGAAGTCAGAGGTTAGGGCTATAAGAAAAGTTCGAGACTCGCAGGCTGCTCAATAGAGGCTCGGCTTAAGGTCGAGCTTGAGCTTTTTCCAACTTTGTTTTTCATTTAAAAACATATTTTATCGAATGTGCTTAGTGTGAGCTTTCGTCTCAGCTTCGCTCATTCTTTCTTGAAAAAAATCATATTTTACTTAGTCTACTTGAGTCCGAACTCGAGTTTTGTTTGAGACTATGCAGTTTTTTAAAAAATAGATTGTATGCTATAGAGCATAAACTAGCCGAGCTCAAGCTTCTTCTAGTTTTGTTCGAGCCAAACTTAAGCCTATCTCTAGACTCAACATCAACCCAAACTCGACTCAAGCTTGAGCATGACAAAATAAGCTTGCTAGAGCACGGCTTGTTTGCATAGCTATGTGGGGCAATCAGACCCTTATGATCTAGGTAAACACTACCTACGCACATGTACTCTAACTAAAAAAATGTTAAAATTTATAAGTTAAAATAACAATAAGTTTTAGAATTCTTTAATACACGTGGACTTGCGAGTTAAAGCGGATTAAAAAAAATTAATGCACATACAATTGTAAGTTTCAAAGATAAATTGGCCATTGATCACAAAGCGTTTATTTTGTTGGCCCCTTGATTTAAAATCTTCTAGCCCCATGATTAACCAAAAAAATATTGCATGCACTTCCAGAAGATCTAAATGCAAAGTATATTAGTTTCTAGATGGATTCATTGTCATCCGCTGTCGTCTAGGACAGAGTTGTTGATATTTGCCTCCATTGTCTCTTTCTTTTTCACTGAACTCAACCAAAAATATATTAGAAATATTAACATCAACCAAAGTTGTGATAGCACAAAGATCCTTCGTGAGTAATTTGGCCAAAAAGAAATCAAGAGGAATTCTCCGAAAACTACTGTCACACACAACAAGCACACCTCCACATAAATTTCTCAAGCCACAACTTTTGAACACATTCTTTAATTGTCCTCCTAAAATATCATGGTTGCATACAACCCTTGAGGCCACTACCAAGGCCTCTCATTCTCCTTCTAACTGAAGTCTTAACAAAAACCAAAACACCTTACTATATTTGTCGATAAAAAGGAAGGCCCGCCATCGTAGATGCCTTCACCGAGCAGTAGTTGTTGCCTGAGTTCACAACCAAGAAAGATCAAAACATATGACACCGAACCACCAACATGAAAACTAATATCCTATAGATATTCTTGCACAGATGTGTATGCAGACTAACCCCCCCCCCCCAACTACGCTTACCTACAGGCTAGTAGTCAAGGTCGTGGAGTTCGTATCGTGTGTTTTTTTAGTTTATCTCTATTATTAAACATTTCTAGTGGTGACAAGTAGGGATGGCAATGGTGTTCGTTCCCTAAAGGATTTCTTTGTAAGAGCATAGATACGAGGAGAAGTAGCTGCTTTATGGAATGGATATTGGGAAAATTGGGAAAATTCACCTTTGTCGGGGATGGCGGAGATGAGGTCAAAGGCAGGGACATTATTCCTTAGTGGGACTCAGAAGTGGACCCTAATCAATCCTAGTTCAATGCAAACTACTGACACCTCCTTTTGCGCCAATATCCACATCTGCACATACACAATCCATTTTCGTTAGACTAACCTAGGTCTCCTTCTCGTTTCACCCTAAACCTTGCGTCTCAGCATCACCAGCCACCCCTCCATCTCCAATCGAGCTGACCAACTGCTTTCTCTCAACGTGAGCATCTCCAGCCTTACCTCCTTTCTTTCGGATTCTAGGGTTGACAACCTTAACTCCCACTCTCCGTGCTAGTTGGACAGGGGTTGTCTAGGCACCGCTGGGATTCTATGTCGTAGTTGCCAGCCACTGTCAGATGGGTCTAGAGTCCATCTACAGTAGCACTGCACGTAGTTGCGAAACCAGAGAACAATTTTATATCTATCTCAATTCGATATTACCATAATACCCAAAGTTATCCCGATTTACAACGAGTACATCCTGCTCGCTAGTCGCTTCTACAATGGTTGGTGAATTTTCTTGCAACAAAACGAAAGGCAGGTACGTTGGATGGTATACTAAAAACCGATAATGACAGGAGAGAATTCGCAGAGCATTTTTTCGCTCATCGATCGCCTTGACTTAGGGATCCAACGATTTCCTAATTTTCTCCATCATCGGTCAGGAACGAGGACGTTAAGCCAGGTGTAAGGAGGAGCGCAGCGTGAACCCCAATCCCCAATTCCCATGCAGGTGGAGGACCACCCCACGGCGGGGTCCCTCGTCCCCGACCCGTCCGCGGTCCGTACGCGCGCACCGGGCACGCGGGCCCCTCTCCCCCGGTCGCCCTGCCGCGCGGGCCCCGCGCCCCATGCGCCGCAGCAGGGAACGCAACGCCAACAGCGCAGCGCCCCACGCCCCCCACCACCCGCGCACACGCACGTTCCCGTCGCGCTCTCCCCGGCCGTGTCGCGGTCGCGCCCTCGCGCCCCCGCCCGTGACGACCCGTGGGGCGCGCCGTGCGCGCCCGCCGACGCCGTTCGCGCCGGAACGTGGCTGACGGCGGCGTGCAACGGCCTGCCCCTATCCACTCCCCCTCTCCGGCGACGTCACCTCACGTGGGGCGCCGCGCTCGGCGCACGGGACGGCCACACGTAGGCACGCCGCCTCCCACGCCACCGCCCAGATGGCTACGCCGGCGCGCGCGACGTGTTCCGCGGCGCCCTCACCCGGCTCCGGCATGGCTCGCGGCCGCGGCTGATCGGCTCCGTGATTCGCTACCGCCAGTAGACTCTAGCGCCGTGACGGCGTGACCACTGACCACTCATGCATGTGCGCACGTACGTACACGCCCAAACGTTCAATCCATCTCTGGGCGCCTCACGTTGCGCTGCCACCGGCGCCAGCAGCGACTGTGTTTCGTTTCCCGTCGCTGTAGGTCGCCCACGCTACACCTGGCCCAGCGGCCAGCGTGCTGGCCCTCCCTCTCCACTCTCCAGCAATCAACGTCGCCCCAGCCTTTGCCACTCGCTCACTCGCTCGGCCACTCGCTCTTCCCGTCCTGTCACCACTCACCAGCTAGCTGCAGCAGGCAGCTGAATATATGCCTCCCCTGATCATCCCAATCACCACAGAATTCAGCTGCCATCCGAGAGATCTGAAGACTGTTGGCAACCAGTGTTCATCTCTCACGAAGGGAAGTAAAGAAGAGAACAACATCCATCAGACCGATCGATCGAACAGGTCGCTGTTTGATCACCAGATTAGCAACTGTTACAACGCTCTACAAGGTTGATAGTTAAGAGGTGAAGAGCATCGTTGTCGTTTCAACCGCTCCGAAACCTCGGCGTTAATGGTTGGGATAAGAAGGCCACTGACAGTGCCGGCTTGGTCCACTGTGCGATGTTCATCCTCTCTAGCGGCCCTGTAGGTGCGCTGTCAGTGCCAACTTATCTAATGCTGAACTCAAAAATAGCTACATGGTGCTGTAAGGCACCCCCTCCAAAGAATAATAGCGATGGCCCCCCCTTAAATCACATCAAGGAACAGTAATCTGACTATTTTGCTTTCCTACACAAGAACTCCAAAACATCAATCATCTTTAAAAGCATATTTATTAGAGCATCCCAGCTTTACCTATCCAATCTTTTCAGCACCACTGTTCTCATCAGTGTGGCACCTTATTTTTGATATTCTGTCTCTCTGCGAGTGTCCTTTTTTTTCTCTCTATCTTTCCTTTTTCTTGAAACTTCAATTGGAGAGGTTCTTTCGCAACTGTATCCTGCCTTTCATTCTTTTCACTGTCAATTTGACCAGCTTCCTCTTTAATTCTAGGGGTTGAATAAAGATGCAGATTCATTTCCTGTTAATTTTTAGGCTGTTTGGTTGCCTGCACGCTAAAAGTTTTGCATCTAGAGATATAAAAATAGCGTGTTTTGTTGTCTCCTCTTTCATCTGTCAGGCTTTTCATATGCAACTACCCCCTCCAAATTGGATGTTTCCGCATGACCAGGCTCCGCGGATGCAACAACGCATGGTTGGAACCAGTGCTAGCCGCATGCAGGCAATGCAGGCAACACATTTTATTCATTTTTAATTTTGAATTTATTTATTTATGAGCCTTTCTTTTGAATTCTTTTCATATTTGTTTTTTTTTATTTTGTTTGTCTGGAATTTATTTATTTTTAGTATGTTCCATCACTATTTTGAATTTCTCCATGTCATTCTCTCCTTAGTGCAGTCAACCAAACAACATCTCTATGCAACCCGTACAATCTCATACAACTAACCAAACAACAACAATTTGTATCATCTTAGCCTGGCTCAGCTCATCCAGTTTGGTTCAACTGATAAGGCAATCAAGCAGCCTATTTGTATGACCATATACTACATCAACCAGCTACATGTCACTGAAATGATACGTCTTTGCGGAGAAGATCAGATGGATACATACACAATAAATTAACATAGATTGACATGCAATTCTAAACTCCTAACGCAGGCCTCAATCTTATGTTGATTGTTTTAGATCATCAAGTGCCATACTGACTCCCCTCAATCAAGGATGGACAGGTACATCAGCCATATTCATTAACAAATTCCACACGCTTGGCTATCTAAATTATACTATAAACTTTCGGTAGACCCGCACAACCAGCCTGTTCATCCAAAAGCAATAAGCAGAAGTCTCAATTCCTGAATAGTTATCACTCCCAGAATAGTCAATTAGTCAAAAGATTCTCTAAAACATCATGGATTAAGGACCAGCAGCCACCAGAAATGTACTTGTGCTTCATTGCGCTGTTTTACTATAAACGATCGTTTCATCAATAATATTTCTAACCGAACTGAATAGTAACACTGTTGCCGAATGACCTGGCTGGACAAGTAAACCAGCTGGTTGCCTGGTTGCTATTAGCAGCAAGCTAAGACTGACCAAGCATTGGTCCTTGAATTGTACTCTACGGCTATAAAGTACGATTACTTTGAGTAATCCGTCAGGAGCTTGGAGACCAAATTAACGATTGATGGAGATAATTCTGCAGGGGTAGATTGGATCAGGGTAACCACTTGCGAGTTAGAAAAGAACTATGAAAAAAATCCGTGAACATAAAGTTATCGGTGGAACCTGGGCAAAATTAATCCACCGGTTAAAAATTTTCAGCGTATTTAAATTTGGAAAATCATCCTTCAAATTTTTTCTGATGGATTGAAATTTCGGCTAAAATTATGGTAAGGCCGAAAGTTTCAGAAATTGGGCCGGTGCAGATTTAGATATTCAAATTTTGCTTCCAAACAACCATCCTAAAAATTTCAGTCTATTTAAATTTGCAAAAAAGATTATTTGAAAAATTGTTAATACATAGAAAGTTTTTGAAATTTGGGCCAATACAAATTTAGAGGTTCTAATTTTGATTCTAAAAAAATAAATTATTTGGCAAAGGCATCCCATTGGAGGATACCTCGCTCGCTGCATCGTCTTCCTTGCCTTCTTCCTCGCATCCTTCTTTGCTCTGTCTTCTTCATCGCGCATCCACACACCCTCCACCATTTGCAATTAACTTCGTCGCCCCCCTCGCTCCCCATTTAGGAATATTCTTGTTGGGGATGGTCGCTACACTCTTAGGCTTAAATTTAGACCGGAAAGGTGTCGGCACGACGATGGGAAGGGATTGGGAGGAGAGGGGAGGGGGGCAAAGCGGTGATGGCGTCGTTGGAGCCGTAAGGACGGACAAAGACGGTGAGGCAGAGGATGGATCAGCAATGACGGTCAAACTTATGATGGGTGGGGTTGATGTGGTGGTGGAAAGATGGTGGTGGAGGCGCGTAGAGCGCGCTGGAGAGGAGGGTGGAGCCACAAAGGTGGAGAGCGTGAGGTGAAGGTGCTGCACTTGCCACCTGCAGCCATGGGAGGGCGTCATTACATAGTCTTTCTCTTCTAAAAAGAGCATCCTAAACAACTACTCCCTCCAGTTTGATAATTTCCGTCGTTTTAGACATGATCTCACATACCAATGAGTGATTAATTAGAGGGCCAGCTTTCCTTTATACCCATAATAAATACATTGGAGTGCTACAACGGCCGGTGAATGCTTCTAGCTCAGTTGGTGTGATCCGTATTCTCAACGCTGCATGCCTAGGTTTGATTCCTGGTACCTGTGGCTTTTTTTTCGCCGCACGCCATCTGTCGTTAACTTGCTTTGGGAACGTATTTGTTATTAAATGCAAGGCCTAACTTCGTCCGAAACTTGCTCAGCGACAGAAATTATCGTACACTCCGCAGAACGCTCCAGCGACAATATTTTTCAAACCGGAGGGAGTAGTAACTGCCGATAAAATTTGCGAACTTAGGGCATCTAATAGAGTCGCCAAAGAACAATCTTTTTTATATCTGTATATTCTCTGCTCTATCACTTCAACAAAGTTGTTTTTTTCATTCCCTAAATTTAGATATTTTTTTCTACCCATCTCTATGATTAAAGATTCTCTTCTATATTTATGTGGATAGCAGCAATATAGAGAAGGGGGCGTGTAGCAAGCTCATTCTCATAGACTTGTAGTTACGGACCCTTTTCCCCTCAAGAGAACTGAGTATCTTCGACGGACAGCAAGCGAGATCGGCATGACAGCTATCTTTGGGCAAAAAAGAAACAAGGATCCGCGCATGGATGGATGAGAGGAGTCGAGGAGCCGGAGGCCCGGAGCGGCGGCGACGCAGACGAGCGGCTCAATGATTGGCGCCACCGCGAGATGTGAACTCGCCGCGATTAAACAACGGCGAGGTGGGGGCCCAGATCGAGGTTTGTTTATCGCCCGGTGAAAAGGGGAACGGGGGGCGACGGTCGACGGTCGACGTAGACGTAGCCATCAGGCGAAGCGAGAGGCTCGCTCGCGTCAGGTTATTTGACCGCCGCCGCCCGCATCCGCCTCCGGCCCGATAGCCTCGCCACGGGCGACGCGTCCCGGACGGAGCTCCGGCCGGCCGCGCGCCGGCCGCCTGGCGCTCTCGGCCCCTGGCTTGTGTATTGCCACTGGGAAGCTAGCTTGCCGGCAAACCCTCACTGTCTCTGCACTGCTCCAGGAATTGCCCGATGGCGACCGGCGGTTGTGCGTTGCGAACGCGTGATGCGCCAGGCACAAACGGAAACAATGCTTTCCCATAATCCGCTTCATTAATATACCGCGGAGACCGCGTAATTCCGTGTTTCCTGTGAGAAATGGAACCGGGTAAATCCTCTGCGGACTTTCCTACGTGTTGCCGGTAATGCTCCTTCGCAGCATGAATTAGACCGCAGGTTTACGCAATGAAACAAGAATGATAATAACTTAATTTTAAAAATAATAATAATACAGAATCATAGAAACACACGTGGACAACAAGATGCGAATAATTAAAAGTCACCAAGCGACTCAAAATGGTCGTTTGCGCTAAAAAAAAAGGCAGTTTCCTCTATCTATCATATATTCAGTCATTGGCAAGTATGTGTCTTTTTTTTTTGAGAGGAGTATATGTGAAATTATGTAGAGTACACAAACAGGGAATGTGTTAATCGATGACTTGGAATGTCCAGATTAAGATATGGCAAACAAAAATGGTGTACAAAGAGATCTTATAGAATATTATTCAGTCCGATTAAGCTCTGGTGCTCTCATTGTATTTCTTTGCTCAACGTCTAAAATGCTCAGTGGAATGCCGCTATCTTTTTGTGCTCTCTATAATACTCAAACAAATTTGCAACAATTGAAAGGTGTCAATTCATATCCTTAAGAGGTCATTCAACTTTATTGTACTCTTTGTTTGTGAGGACAAACAAATATACTACCTCCGGTCATAAAAATAAGTCGCCGTTGATTTTTGGACACGCCTTTGACCATTCGTCTTATTCAAAAAACTAGTGTAAACATGCGTAAATATAAATCATGCTTGAAGTATGTTTAATGATAAAACAAATCACGACAAATTAAATGATAACTTACATAGTTTTTTTAATAAGACGAATGGTCAAAACCGTGTCCAAAAATCAACGACGATTTGTTTTTATGACCGGAGGGAGTAGGGATGGCAATCGGGTGGGTAACTCCAGGTACACCTCAACCGAACCCAAACCCGAAACCCGAAGGTACCGCCCATACCCGAACCCGAAAAAACCTACCGGCACAAGACCGCACCCATATCCGAACCTGACGAGTACCCGATACCCGATGGGTACCCAAACCCGAAGAGAGAGGAAGGAGAGAGAGGGGAGGAGGCGCAGGGGAGGCGGCGTCGGGGCGTCCTCATCGGGGCGGCGAAGGGGCGGCAGCGTCGGGGCGGAGGGTGAGCCGACGAGGGGGGGGGGGAAGGGGAGGCGGAGGGCGGGCT
>SPJY01037954.1:2651291-2688664 GCA_005191435.1 Raddia distichophylla | reverse complement strand
ACACAGACGAGGCTATCGCTGATTTGCTGCCATTAATAGGAGAAAGATTTTAATGTTTTTTGGGGAGATACTCCAATGCAAGTGGGTTGAAGCCATCAACCAACTGTTCAGCATCTTCGTTGTGACGGATTTTGTAGCCCTTATGGTTTTTTGTTAGTTCTGAGTTCTGACCTGTTCATCCATCACCTTGATTAGTGGTTCTGGCCAAAGGAGTTGAACTTCGTCGTGCTATGCTGCTTCATGGTCTTTGTCATCATCGTTGGCAAGAGAAGGGGATTAGGTCTGTGCTTAGCACAAAGACTCCACGAGTGCTTACTTGTAATTTATCTTATTCTCAGCGGCTTTGATGTATAAGTCATAATATATCCCGAATGAAATGAATCTATTATAAAAAAGAAAATCACACAGAAATTTCACGGGAGACGGATTGGGTTCTAGTAGAAATCGGATAAGATTCCCGTTTTCCAAACAAGGCCGGTTTAGTCGAATAGGCACATGCTAGTAGCTCGCAGGTTCTTGATTGGAATGGTAAGCTTGCGGCGTGGTATATGCACCGCCATGATTGATCATGTAGCTCGGTAGATGTTCCAGCAATGAACACGATGCAGGGCTTCAATTATGGTGCCCGATCATGCACGGAGATGATCTGTGCCTGCCTACCAGAATGGAAGGTGACTCCATTTGATATTTAGTACTTGCTTTCTTTCGGGCTCTTCTCTTGTCGTGGGATCAAAACCAATGCATGGTTAATATCAAGTTTTATGTACCGATTAGCCATAAAAAAATAAACTGATGATAGAAAAGGGTGGACAATCTACTTATCCTTTCCAACACTCACACAAAGCTAAGCTTATAGGAAAGGGTTTTACATATCAAAAATTGCATAATAATCTGACATGTAAACAACCGCATATGAACAAACAATATAAAGACATCATTGTAGTAAAATTTATAAACAAGAAAAGAACTGAAGCAACTGTTCCAATTTACATCAATATTTACATGAGATCATGGGATGGACATAAAAAGTGTTAGACAATAAAAACAAACTAATGGAATCCGCATCCCCAATCACCATGTAAGCTTAAACTTATGGGGAAGGGTTGCATAATAATCTAGCAAGTAAAGAACCGCATATGAAAATGTAATAGAAAAGGCATCTTTGTAGTGAATTTTATAGATAAGAAAAGAACTGAAGCAATTGTTCCAATTTGCATCAGATGGACATAATGCGAAGGGTTTTAGATATCAAAAGTTACATAATAATTTGACAGGTAAAGAACCGCATATGAAAAATAATTTAAAAAGGCATTGCTATAGTAAATTTTATAAATAAGAAAAAAGTGAAACAATTGTTCCATTTGCATTAGTATTTACATGCGATTATGGATGGACATAATAGAAATTGTTACTAAAAAGTGTTAGACAATACAACAGACCAATGGTATGCGCATCTTCAGCGTTGCATAATAGTCTGACAAGTAAAGAACCACACATGAAAAGTAATAAAAAAGGCATCACTGTAGTGAATTTTATAGACAAGAAAAAAAAAATTAAAGCAATTGTTCCAATTTGCCTCAAATGGACATGATGAAAATTGTTATTAAAAAAATCTAAGACATGCACATCTACAATCACTTTGCATCACATAAGCGGACAACAATTACGTAGACCTCTGACCCTAAAAGCATATTAAGTTGTATGCACCGATATCTTTTTTTGAGAGAGCCGATCAGTTTATCTGAAAAGTTAAATTAGCGGAGGAAGGGTGGAGAATTTACTTTCTATTTTTCATCGGTTAATAATTCGTTGGTTGCTTGTGTGACTAAGTCAACACTAGATACCCAGGAATCCGCGATACGCTTTCAAAGCAAAGCTCCTGGCTCGCAAAGAAAATGTGTTCTTGAAAAATGAAACCTGAATTTCAATACTCTCCGGCCAGAGAGATCGAGAGGAGTCGATCCGTGATGGGTTGAGATCGAGCTCTCGCCCGTCGTCAAGATCCGCACACGCCACACGTACGCAGTACGCTGCGGCGCCCACGGCAGTCAGCGACCGCGCAGGTACGCGTCCTTGGCGCGCCGCCCGCGCACACGAGCGCGCGCCCCTGATTTCTCCGCGCGCACGGTGCACCGCGCCGTTCGCTCTACACGGAGTCGCCGCCGCCAAGAAGAAACCTAGCTCAAATTCCAGCTCCCCTGCCGACCAGCCAAAAAAAAAACTAAAGCTATGTCGCCATCACGATATATCAAGTACTCCCTCTAGTCACAGAAAAAAATCGCTGTTAACTTTTGTACACATGTTTGACTATTCGTCTTATTCAAAAAAGTTATATGAATATTATTTATTTTGTTATAATTTGGTTTACTATTAAATGTATTTTAAGTATTACTTATATTTTTACATATTTAAACTAAATTTTTGAATAAGACGAATGGTCAAAAACATGTACAAAAGTCAACGGCGACTTCTCTTTGTGACCGGAGATAGTATCTTGGTTCCATTTTACCTCTTTTTCTATGAGAGAATTCTCTGTATGCCACTGAAAAAGTTTATAATTCCCTATATGTCACTCCAAATTCTCTCTTCCCTTACATGCCACTGGTTCAAATTTTCTATAATCTATTCCCGCGGTGCCACTTCCGTTAAGTCAATTAGTTTTAGCCTTTAAAAAGCTCATTAATGTCTAAAATGCCCCTTTAGTTTAAAACTTTTAAAAATCATATCTCCTTCATTTTAACTCAAAATTGAGTAGTTCAAATTTTTAAATTTATGTAAAATCATGTTCTACTTGCTATTCAAATATTTGTAAAATTTGGTATTTTCAGCTTTTATTCTCCTTTTTCATGAGGCATGGTAGGTTTGATTAATTTTTAAATAAAATTTACATCCAAAAAATTTTAATTTTTACTTTAAAATCTGGCTATACATATTTTTATGAATTTTTTCTATTTTGTAACGTATTAAAAAGGTAGGGGCATTATGGTCATTTTGTAGTTCCGTTTTATTATTTACCGCTTGAGTGGCACTGAGGGAAGAAAAAACTTAAATCGGTGGCATGTAAGGGAAGAGGGAATTTTCAATGATAGATAGGGAATTCAAAACTTTTCCAGTGGCATATAGGGAATTCTCTCTTTTTCTATCTCAAAGCTTTCTACGGATTGCTGCACGAACCCTCAAAAGTTCCGCTTTTAACATATAAAAACATCTTCAACAAAAACCTTAAAACCTTTTTTTAGTGCATCAAATCGGATGCCCAGTAAAAACTATCCCATTGAATACATGATGTGACGTTAGCGGAGAAACGTGGAAATAATTACTAAAATCGAAAAAAACAACTCTATTAATAAAACTTAACGATATACGTATGAAACAGGGGTGCGGTGCAATTTGATGAAATTTTAAAAATGACTGCTAAAACTTGAGAAAAAACATAAAACTTTAGAAAGCGGTATAACCTAGCTAACTACTGATGAAATTTAAGAGTGTCAATGAAACTAAAAAAAATATTTACAAAACATAAATAACGGAGAACATATCCATACACCCAGCCATCCGGTGCAACCCTGCAACCAAGCCACCGACAGCCGTTGGATCAAGATCCTGCGTTAAAAATCCCGTCCCTTGGCCATTTTACAAAAACACGCCCACTTCCCTCTTTTGCTTTTGGCCTGTAGCCTCTGCGGTGCGTGCGGAGGCAAGGGCGGGCGGCGGCGGAGGCGGCCAGTGAGCTAGCTATGTAGAAACGTGGGACATAGAAAAGGCCACCTCCCTCGTTGAGCAATTTCTATCGGTCTGCACGGAGTGATGATAGGTGTCGTCCGACACATTGGACATTCGGTCTAGAGTGTTTTCGAATTTATTTTCCTATGTAGGACGTTATATTTTCAACAAACTCTATCCTTCTTAAAAATTCTTTCAAATATCCATTTCTCAAACATCTTCTCTGTCTAAAAAATCAATGGACTTTTTTTACTGCTTTTGCTGGAAATGTTAAAAGAGATGGTGTCTATGGTTTTTTTTTAGTTTAAAGTTGTTGGAAGTTTTAATCTGAAAAGGTTGTAACTTTTCGAGAGAGGTCTTGGTGTGTTTAAAAAATTATAAAAAATATTTTAGTAACATTAAAAAGAACGATTTAAAACCACACAAAAATGGCTACAAAGTACTACATCATTTAGCTTATATAAAAATAATAAATTTTAATTTAATTTAACTTAATTTAGTTTAAACTGAAAAAAACAAGCCTATATGTTTCACCGTTCTTCAAATCCAAAGACGTAGCATTCCGTGGCCGTACGTTATTAGAGAGAAGAGTAAATAGCATCACAAGTGCATAAAGTTGGTTGAAGTTCTTGCTTAGATACATCAACTATGAAACTAGACATTACTGAGTGCACATGTTGGCTTCCGGTCTCATGGTAGGTCCAAACCGCTTGTGTCAGGTGGTTTCAGTATCCGCAGGCCACCAGCTCAGAGCACACACGGTTCAATATTTGCATTCAGGCCCCTGTAATCGACAGAAAATTGTGCTTGCAGTAAAACATTTGTATAAAAGCACTTATACATTTAAGTATTTAACAGTTGGTCAAATAAAGCCATATATGTAGTAGATTTTCCATTAGAGTCCTATCAATTTAACATTTTGCAATATGGTAGCAGTATACACCCTTCAGATTCAAAAATTACAGTAAGAAGCATGATACAAGTATTATCCAATAGCAAATTGATCAATCTGTGACATAATACAACATAGATATGAAAAAGGGGATATCGATCGCAGCATTTTTACAAGCAGCATACATGAAAAAATCTATGTTGCATATTGGATGAAAAAGCAGCATATAAGCGCAATTTTCTATCGATTATAGGGGTGAATGCAAATATTGAGCTACGTGTGCTCTGATCTAGTGGCCTGCGGACACTGAAACCATCTGACATAAACGGTTTGGACCTACCATGAGACGGGGAGTCAACATGCACACTCAGTAATGCCTAGTTTCATAGTTGATGTATCTAAACGAGAATTCTAGTCAACTTTATGTACCTGTGATGCTATTTACCCTTAGAGAGAAAATTCTCGATGGAGAGAGAAAAAAGATCCGGCAATGGAATTCCAGGAGATTGTACATGTGTGTCTGGGGCTGTGAAAACTGAAACGGAATCAAGGACAACCACCCGGTGACGCGGACGGGGGCGGGAGAACATGCGCCGTGGCCCGTGGGGGCGGGGGCGTTGGGAGGGGTCGTCGCCCAACGACCAATCGAAAAGGCCGCACGTCCACGTCGCTCTCCCACACCGTCTGCCCACGCTAATAAGCTGCCCCTCGGGAGATGGTTGTTGCTGCGTTCGGCAGGAAAAGATCAAAAAAAAAATTAGGCAGACAGCATGGCCCCTGTTAGGGCGTTTAATATAGTTTAGCAAGTAGTTTAGTCGGCTAGAGTTTATAATACTCACCTCTCGCTGAGCTACTGATCGAGCTGGACTGAAAAGAATCATCGCCCGATTTTCCTTCCCCTACGCGATGGCCTAAAGCGCTAAACGCATTTCTTTCTGCAACTTGTGTGTGCTGGCTTCTCTCTCTCACTCCTTCATATATACCATGACACGGAGGAGACTGTTTGATTTACTCATGTGCAGCATATGTGCTGTATGTCTACATGAAACTTGTTTTATCTATTGATTTGCTACAAGAGCATATTCAATGCTAATCTCAAATATCGATCTAGCCCTAAATTTTGGGTCGTGAATAATAGATTTAAGTATGTAAATAGTAAACTTTAAGACTGGACCAGATCGTAAAGTTAAAACTAGACATGTCCCAAAGTGAACCCAATATTCAGACTACGCCTCCATGGATACGTGGGCTGGGGAGGCATTGCTGACTGGAGCCGGTAGAAATGCATGACATCAGTTCACCGAGGTAGCTAGCTAGTAGATCTTAGTTCTGCCCTCCGGCGAGCCGAGCTGAGCGCCATGCATGGCGACGGCGTGCACAAGCGGCACAGTGCGCAGCCACAGAACCGAGGAGCCCCCACCGCCGTTGTTAATTATCGTGAGGCGGCCGTGTCACATGCGCCTCCTTGGAGTTGGAGCCTCGCAAAAATGCTTTCCCGAACCGATCGCTTGCTCCCCGTCCGATCCGACCGCTCGCGCTTCCGGCAGAGCTGGGAAGGGGAAGCGAGGAGGAGGAGGAGGGACCACCGTTTCCCACATGTCGCTGCGATTTGTTTACGAGGGAGCAACATGTTCTGGCTCGAGGATTGGATTGGGCAGGCAGGATGCCAGGATCGCCTGCTCAAGTTGCCCGTAGGTTAGCTCCAGATATCCATCGCCCAGATCTAGAGGTAAATTCGCAGCGAAGATTGCTAAACTTGGTGGTCTATTTGCTTTGAAAGCCAATTACTAATGGGGATGTTTGTCTTGGTTATGTTTTAATTTGTGTGCTCAATTCGTGCCGGATATCTATTTGAGGTGGTGTTGTACAATTGATGTTTAACCGAATCCAAAAATATCTAGCTAAGCCTTAATATGCTATTAATGCTAATACACCGTGGGTTTGGAACTGAAAGAAATGTCCCCGAGTGACGAGGCTACACGAAGGTATCTAGTATATTTGCTAGGCCGGCCCATCGAACAAAAATTCGGCCCGTAAAACGGATGGAAACCATTGGCCTGGTTTTGTGCCGGCAGACCGGCCCGATTCAGCTCATTCCTTTCTGCCCGTAAACCGGCCAGTGAAAATCCAGGACAGCAAAAGCAGCTCGGTGCGGCCACACGCCCGACGCGGGGGCGGTCCGACGGACGCGCCTTCCGTCCGACGACGCCCGGCGCTAAGAAATTTTTTATTATTTTTGTTTCACCTTGAAAAAAAATTCGAAAAATTAATAAAAATCAGAAATATTTTATAATGCATGTTTATTTCCACATATATTTTTTGTATCGATATACAACATTTATACATCTAGATTTTCCTTAAAAAACATTTATAAAAATGAATATTGATCGTATAGATTCAAATAAAATACGTGTAAGACCTGACACTGATTAGAGAATATTTATAACCTTTTAAATTTTTTTACATGCTTAAACAAAAATAACAAAATTTTACACAAGATCTAACGTGATTTAGCAGCCTCTGAGTGGCTTAGCTTAATTTAAAAGAAAACATGATTTATTTTTAGTTATTTGCATTACCTTGATGTCACCTCTAAGAGCTCTTAAAACGACGTAAATGAAAGAGAGCGGCAATGTTGGTCATCAAACCATCCCAGCACCGGTTCTATCATCCATCCTCTACAATATTATTTGTAACGCAATTGCTATTTTGTAGGTGCTCGTAATAACTTCGTATAGCATACATTATACGAAGTTATACGAATAGAATGACAAGTGGGACGGTCTTGCCGCGCCATCCCGCTTGGCGCGGCAGCATGTATTTGCCGCGCCGGGCGGCTTGGCGCGGCCAAAAGGGTTAGATTTGAAAAAACTTTTGACCCGAGATTAAAAATAAAATATCTATTTCAAAAGGGTTAAAAATAAAAAATTATTCCAGGATCGCCTGCTCAAGTTGCGCGTAGGTTAGCTCCAGATATCGGTCGCCCAGATCTAGAGGTAAATTCGCTGCGAAGATTGCTAAACTTGGTCTATTTGCTTTGAAAGCCAATTACTAATGGGGATGTTTGTCTTGGTTATGTTTTAATTTGTGTGTTCAATTCGTGCGGGATATCTATTTGAGATGGTGTTGTACAATTGATGTTTAACCGAATCCAAAAATATCTAGCTAAACCTTAATATGCTATTAATGCTAATACACCGTGGGTTTGGCAGGAAGGAACTGAATTAAGAAATGTCCCCGAGTGACAAGGCTACACGAAGGTATCTACTATATTTGCTAGGCCGGCCCATCGAACAAAAAATCGGCCCGTCAAAAGGAAAATATGGAAACCATCGGCCTGGTTTTGTGCCGGCAGATCGGCCCGATTCAGCTCATTCCTTCCATCCGACGCCCGGGTGCTAAGAAATTTTTTATTATTTTTGTTTCGCCATATAAAAAATTCACAAAAATTAATAAAAATCAGAAATATTCTATAATGCATGTTTATACAGCTAGATTTTCCTTTAAAAAACATTTATAAAAATGAATATTGTTCGTATAGATTCAAATAAAATACGTGTAGGACCTGACACTGATTAGAGAATATTTATAATTTTTTTGAATTTTTTTACATGATGAAACAAAAATAACAAAATTTTACACAAGATCTAACATGGAGATCCAACGGCCGGCGCTGGGCGTCGGACAGGAGCCGCGTCTAATGCCCGTCGAACCGCCCCCGCGTCCCTCGGCACCTAGACACGAGATTGAGCAGCCTCCGAGTGGCTTAGCTTAATTTAAAAGAAAACATGATTTTATTTTTAGTTATTTGCATTACCTTGATGTCACCTCTAAAAAAACGACGTAAATGAAAGAGAGCGGCAATGTTGGTCATCAAACCATCCCAGCACCGATTCTATCATCCATCCTCTACAATATTATTTGTAACATCCTTCCGATGATTCCCTCTATTCTCTCTAAAATCCATTTTTAGTCTACATCTTTTAAAAGATTCATTCTTCTAGCAGCTCCTCTATCCTAAAAAGTCAAATAAAGGATTGAATGAAGATCCTCGTCAAGATAGGGCCTCCCACTTCCTAGTCCCAAACAAGGGACCCATCCAATCCTACAATTTAGTTTGTTTTACACAGGCTGTTATATCAAAACTAGAGCCTTGTTTATAACACAAGAACAATCTTCTGCCTCATAACCAAATGGATGTTTAACGGTTGTAATTCTGAGCATCCTCACATAGAAGAGGGCCATTGACCTTTATAAGATTCCTTTGCGACTTCATAAAAGCAGTCAATTCTAAAATCTTCTCATAGCACCCAATAGGATTTAGTGAGAAAAAGGGCAACAATCAAAATAACTGATCTATCCTAAAAAGTCAAATAAAGGATTGAATGAAGATCCTCGTCAAGATAGGGCCTCCCACTTCCTAGTCCCAAACAAGGGGCCCATCCAATCATACAATTTAGTTTGTTTTACACAAGTTGTTGTATCAAAACTAGAGCCTTGTTTATAACACAAGAACAATATTCTGCCTCATAACCAAATGGATGTTAACAGTTGTAATTCTGAGCATCCTCACATAGAAGAGGGCCATTGACCTTTATAAGATTCCTTTGCGACTTCATAAAAGCAGTCAATTCTAAAATCTTCTCATAGCACCCAATAGGATTTAGTGAGAAAAAGGGCAACGATCAAAATAATTGATCTTGAGCCAACATTGGATCTTGCGACCATCTGACCACCATTGGAGCCAACATCTAAATCTAGTTGCCTCTTCTCATTGCCAACTGCACTCGCATTAGATCTCGCGACCTTAGCCAGGACGACATCACGCCACAAAGGATGCCCACCGGCCATGACCTCGGGCACATAGATATAACACACCCCATATGAACAAAACATGTCCAATGGAAGAGCGGAACCAACCAAGCGAGGCTCCTAAATCATAGAGCTCCTTATCAGTGGCCGACCAACCCTCCTACTCCCACACCGAAAAGGACACAAGTGTCACGAGAATCAATCAGATCTAGATCAAGATCTAAGACATTATGCTTAGGGATTAAAGGAGGATGACAGAGAAGGAGAGAGAAAAGGGTGGTGGAAAGGCACGGTCCCCTCCTCTTTTCGCTAGCAAGCTCACCTGTGAGGATGAGAGAGAGGGCCAAGAGAGAGACGGAAAAGATTGTTGAAAGGTCCTGATTCAAATTATCTAATGTGAATTTAATAATAAGATGAAGTTGTATGCATCATGAATTGAAAGATGTATGAACAAGATAAAACAAAAACAAATTTTGTTTTAACCTACAAAGGCAGAGGATACAGATCCTAACCTAGATGGAAAATAAGCTAGACCCTCATATGTCCAGATTCTAAGAAGTCGAAATGTATGATTTGATGAAGAGCTTAAAAAACAATTTTAAAAAGTTGGAAGCATGATTCGATCAAGTTTTAAGGGATTTGTGAAGTAGCTTTGAAAAAATTGTTCGGCACGAATAAATGGCAAAAGGTCATGAAGAGAAAAACAGCTCTATATTTCATCCGCTATTTTGAATGCAGAATGGTAGAATTCTTGCATACCAATGAAACCATGAGGAATTGAGGATGATGGTTTCTTGTTTTTTTTTTGTTTTTTTTTTTGAGAAAAGGATGGATGATGGTTTCTTGATGATACATGATTGTTTCATCACTACCCGGTCATCTAACTGTTAATATATTTACATGATATATACACAGAGCTACAGTGCAGATCCAAAAAGAATTATAAAATCTCCCTTTTACACTAGTCACCAGTAGTGCCATGCGCGTGGTAAACCTCGGAGCCGGAGTTTCCAAGCAGTAATGCCGCATTTTCTAATATGTATGAGGCATTAGCTTCCCTCTAGTCTCTACCTGACGCCCTACAAGGCGATCGATATCTGGGAATGGCGAGTTTTCTCCGTGGCGTAAACTCCAACTGGGACAGTTTGCAGGGAAGTATTATATCGATCACGCGAGGATGCGTTCTGCCTTGATGTTGGGCTACAATGTTTCGTTTTTCCTATTTTACAAAAATAAATCACTTTAAGCAAAGTTAATAATGGTTATTACAAGACAAAATAGGTATGCCACCAACATTAGAGTGGAGATGGGCAAATGGTGAAGTAGATGACAACCAAGTGACAAAAATTACCTCGCTATCTGGCTTCCTATGTTCTTCCTGGAGTCAACTGGAATAGCGGATAATAAATAGTCCTGCCGTTTCAGTGGGGTTTCAATGTTATTGCTGCTGCGCGGTTTGATTTTCTTAGATTTTTCAGGAACTGACCCAAATAGCTGTACAGTTAAACTTCCACCTGATCAAAAGGACAAGAAGATAGGCCCAAGTAACTTGAATTTTTCGTTGTGATCATTCTGTAAGCACATATACCAAACAAAAGAAACAACAAAATTCTAAAGAAGCATCAGTATCTTACATAGCACAAGTGCAGCTCCAATCCATGCAGCATTGTCCCATCGTTCACCTAGGAGGAACCAAGCAAAGGCAGCTCCCCATACTGGTTCCAGCCCATAAACAATTGCAGTTTCAGTTGCTGAAACATCGCCCATCGCTACCATCTGACACAAGGATGCATATTAAGCCTTCAACAAGAATATTCCTAAAGCTACAAGGAAGCTATAAGAAGTGGACTAACCTCTGCCCAAAGGCATAACACCGTAGAAAAGACACCGGTGTACAATGCTGGTATCCAAGGAAATGAAGTAGCTGTGTCCCAAAGCATACCAAAAGTCCATGATTCAAAGCTGGAATCATGGACATCAACATAGCTATCCTTGAACAAAAACCAGAGTATCGAGGAGAAAGCTACAACAAGAACCTGATCAATAGAAAGTTAGTGAGATGGTTCCCATATTCATCAAGAATATAAGATATTGGAGACTGCAGGTACAGATTCACCCATGAACCTCAAAGCTAAGAAGGGCCATAAACTTCTTCTTGTCCGTACTTCTTGATATTTGCTCTGTTCTAAGCATATGGATCCCAAAAAACACAGCACTGAAGAAGTTCAGTACATCACCGACCTTTGGAAACAACAGGGAGCGCAACAAAATCAAAATTATATTGCTGGCCAAAAAGAAAAAACAAACACACACACACATATAAAAAAATATATATGTATAAGAAACTGGAATGGGACTCCACTGAGTCTGTGCTCCATGCCTTTCATGCCATTGGATTTATTTAAGATTGGTAAGAGAGAGAGCTGACTTCGTAATATTTTGAAGTCAGTTGGTCATTGTTAGTGCAAGAATATTCATTTCAGAGTATGAATATTGTCGTGTTAAGAACCTTTTGACAGCAGTAACAAGGGTTTCTTCATGTGGTTAACCTGGATTCCATGTATAAAGGGAAGGAAGAAAGAAAATATGAACAGAACTTTGAAGCGTTGGATTCTGAATTTAATTGCAGCAACAACCGAATAAACTAGTAAGCACTTCTACAGAAAGAACAGCAGTGACGTTACTTACACAGGGAGGAGAGCCGCCACATTCCAGGAGGCCAATTCCTACAAGTGATACTATGGCCCCAAACCAAGTCAGCTTCGGGATGGAGGCACCAAACATGCCATCAATTAGCGGCACAACTATGACCTGTTCACAGAACTCCTTATAAACCTCAACAGTAGCATTCAGAAATTCCATCATTACAACAAAAAATAAATTTGTGCAAGAAAAGATACCGTGAAGGCTGTAATGAAGGATGCTCTCCCAGCATCAGATGAGAGTAAACCAATTGCTTGAGCAAGGTATCCTAAACTAACCCAGAGTCCCAGTTCCAATCCTGCATTTCGTATACGGCGATCTCCAAATGCATGTATTGCGAATGGTAGGAAGGGGATGGCTGAAACAACGAATCGCACCATGTTGAAAACCGCAGGCTCTGTGAGTGCTTCAACCTCTTTTAGAACTGGAATATCACTTGCTGCAGAGAATAGGAACGAAGAAAGAAGATTATCATGATTCATATGGATCATATTTTTTTAGGGATCAGAAAGAATTGTCCAAGCAAGATTGTGTTATAGCATAGTAAGGAATATAGAAACAACGAAATGAAAATTACCAAACTCTGAATTGCATGATAGATAATTAGAAAGAATTGCCTAAGCAAAGACTGCACTACTAGTAGAGCAAAGAACAGTAGCATGAACAGTTGTTCAGTAAAGATACAGAGGCAGAAACAGTATGTAATTGGTTTCAGACGGTCCTATAATTGCAGAAAGTTTCGATCGTATGTGATCCAGACAATCCCAAAATTGAATTTTTAATGGTCCCCATTTCGTTTCTACTGGCAAGACCGTTGTCCTCTGCTCCCACGGAGCAAAGCAAGCTCAATGCGTGTAATTCCTGACTGCTACCGAACAGCAGATCCTATCGAGCACATACACACGCACGAATCGGAGGATCTAAAGACTGACGAGCATACCGTAGATGACGGTGAGGGCGTTGAGGATGATGATGCTGCGGGTCTTCTTGGAGGCGAACAAGATCCGCCTCCACACCGGCCGGCCGCGCGCCCTCTTCTTCCTCGCGTCCTTGTTGCCTTCCTCCCCGCTGGCGCCGGGATCCTCGAGCCCCGAGCACCGGGGCGGCGAGAGAAGCCTCACCCGGCGCATCGATGCGGCCGAGCGGGGCAGCGTGACGGCAAGCAGCACGCGGCAGAAGGGGCCTGCCGCCGCCGCCACCCTGGGCTGCAGGGGCAGCGCCCACGACGCGGAGGCGAGCGAAGAAGCCATGCCACGCCACACCAGCGCTTCCACGGCAGCTGCCGATGAGCTGGCCAATTGGTAGTGTTTTGGGGAGTAGAACCTGAATGAGCTCAGCGAGAGGAAGGCTGCTTCATCGTCACTGGGGTCGTGGAACTCGTGGGTGGTGATGACTGACGAGTGACAGTGGGGAAGGGAAGGAAGCGAGCGCGAACGGCAGAGATAATTTTCTGTGGAGCGGACGCGCGCCGTGGGGTTGGGTGGTGGTGGTGGGCCGGCCGGAGCGCGAGAAATTAAATTAAATGGAATTAAATGGAAATTTTAATTTAATTTAATTTAATTTTGCAGCGTTTCGGGCTGTGCGAACTATTGGCGGTGCCTCCAAGTCCGAACTTATGTAATAGTCATGCCGACTCGTCGCGATTGATGCGTGCAACTTTCTTCAGAGACTGATCCGATTCCTTAGAAAATTGGTCTTCCAGCAAGACCCGGCTTAACCAATGCTTCAATTTGTAAACATTTTCTAACTTGTTTGGTCGAAACCCAGGATAAAACAGTGTGGTCTTTTAAGGATTTTACCAGAATAGCACAAATAACCCCCCTCGCCTATGGTCAAGTATTTACTTTTGGTTCAGTTTATGCATGACGAAAAGGAGCATTGGAATAGTCTTAACCAAATATTTAGAAAAAAAAAAAAAGAAGAAGGAAAAGGTACCATTGAGATTATTATGAGTTTGACCACCCCGAAAACATATAGATAGGGTTAGGGTAGGGGGGCAACCAAAATTTCCCGAAATCGAAATAACAAAGTCTCGACTGGACCGTAATTATACCTATTTCACTGAACATTTTAATAGGAAAAGAACTCGGTTCATCTTAAAAAAAACTCTCACAGAGGTGTGCAAAGATGGCTAGGGATACAACCAAATTAGGTCAAATTTACCTGTCCGCACTCAGTTCTAACCAACACTTCAGGCTAGAAGCTTTGCTTTCAGGAGCTTTAAAACCACTTAAGATGTGAGAATCAAACGAAATGATCTTACTCGGCTTCAGAGTAGGAATTGAGACTTTGATAGAGGGAACACGTCAAGTCAATACGTCTAGGCCTTATTTGCTATAGTTTAAAGTTGCTGAAAGTTTTAATCTGAAAAGGCTGTGATCGCTTGAAAGAGGTCTTGGAGGGTTAAAAAAATTATTTTAGTAGCTCTAATAAGAACTATTTAAAATTCCATAAAAATGACCGCAAAATACTACATCATTTAGCTTGTACAAAAATAACAAATTTTCATTTCATTTAAATATAATTTAATTTAAGCCGAGAAGAACAAGGCCTAAGCTATTGATCATGGGCTATGTGCTAACTTTGCATATATGGGGTATTCACTAGCTTCCTAGGACCAGGGTCCAACCCAGGGACAAAGAAATGGGGTGTGGGCAGTAGCCTTGGGCACCCCATGCTCCGTGCTTATTTATATGTGCCCCTATATATATTATTAAAAAATCTTTAAAATTTAAGAATCTATGCAAATTATTCTCGAGAACTTAAAGATTTTATGGTAAAATAATAAAGATTTTCTAAAATTTACAAATAAATATAAGTTTGCATATTACAATTGTAAAAAAGTTATTGAAGCACTAAAAATACATGTACATGCTTATGTATAATAGTAGTAAAAATTCTATTTAGAATCCGCAATTTATACATACTTCTAACACACCAGATGCAAGGGCGATTCAAAACTCGTTGTGCTTCGGCCATCACCACCCTCGTCACGGCGTCACTCATTCCCCAGCGTCGTTGTTGTCCTCTTGAGTCTTTTTTTACGCAGACAACCTTGTAATTAAATTAGAAGAAAGAGCAATTTACAAGGAAGTCCGGTGATGTATGGCACCACGATTGAAACACTGCATCAGAGTTTACAGCATATTTGACACACACATGAGCTACAAAGTTTTCATGTCTGGGCACATAAATTAACTTACACCCCTCATCACTTCTCAACAGACGTCTAATGTCCATAATAATATATTTATCTAATGAACAAACATCATTTTTAGATTGCACTTCTGAAACCAGATTCAAGCAATCTAAAGCAAAACCACATTCTGGAAGCCTTTCTTCAGAGTGAACATCATCGCCTGTTTGCAGCTCCACGCCTCAATGGTCTGGGGGTCTCTGAAACTGGTTCTTTTCTGGGCACCTGCAGCAAGAAACTTTCCTCTCTTGTTGAGCACAACCCAACCTCCTCCTGCACAATTCTTAGCCATGTTTAACGCCCCATCCACATGGCAAATAACTGAGTTCTCGTCCTCCTTAGACATAATTGCCATTCTTGGCCCAAATATTTTCCATTTTCGTTCTTCTTTAGTTCCTCAGTGTACTCCAACTCTTTCCACAGATTCTTTGCCCTCTGAAACACTGAAAAAGGGTTTGGGTCTTTTCCCTCATGAACTAGTTTATTCCGCGCTCCCCACAACGCCCAGCAAAGTATGATCACTTTATTAATTTTTACTTCATCTTACTGATTCAAAATACCTAACACCCATTCTTTTGCTGAGGAGTCATTCAAATTCATAATGGGGCTTTCACCCAAAAGGCTCCACATAGATTGAGCAAAGGCACAATGGATCAACACGTGTCTCCGGTCCTCCTCATTCTTATTACACCTTGGGGCAGCTACTGCCTTGCACAATTGATCTCCTTTTCAGATTCGTTTTAGTACGAATGCCATTATGAAAGACCCTCCAAAAGAAAACCCTTATCTTAGACTGGATTTTCAGCTTCCACAACTTTTTGATTTTTTTGCAGTACTGATCAAAATTTGATTGTTCCCCCAACTGGTCAATTTCTTGTTTCTCCTCTTTTCTCCTAGTGGCCAGGGCTCTGTAAAGACTCCTAACAGTGAATATGCCCTTCTTCTCAAGACCCCATTCTTAGAATTCCTCTCTTCAGATCTGCCAACAGGAATTTCTAGAATTGCTTCCACATCAATGGGGTGAAAAATATCATTCAGGACATCATGCTTCCATTATTGGTTTTCTTCATCTATTAACTTAGCCACTTTTATTGGGGGATTATTAATCTGTGCCTCAAAGGGGACTCTTTGCCAAGCCCTATTCAGCCATGGATCCTTCCAAATATTAGTTTGCTTGCCTGATTGAATTCTTCTTATGAGCCCTTTTTGAAGAGCATCCCTGCCAGCAAGGATGCTCCATCACACTGCAGAAGATCTCCGGCTAAGGCTTGCTTGCAAAAAATCACCCCTTGAGTAGTATTTTGCCTTCATAACTTGAGCACAAAGGTTGTCCGGGGAAGTTAAAAGCCTCCAAGCCTGCTTGGCGAGGAGAGTAATATTAAAATTTCTAAAGTCACGAAAACCCAGCCCACCCACTCCTTTTGGCATGGTGACTTTATCCCAAGCAACCCATTGCATTCCTTGCTTTTTAGAATTTTGATCCCAAAAAAATTTCCTGATCATGGCTTCCAATTTCTTACATAAGCCAATGTTTAGCTTAAAACAACTCATTTGGTATGTGGAGAGAGCTTGAGCAACTGCTTTGTTGAACACCTCTTTACTTCCCACATATAGACATTTAGATTGCCATCCTTGGGTCTTGGACATCTTTTCCTTTAAAGATTGAAAACAGCCTTCAGTGGTCCTTCCATTTGACATAGGAAGGGCAAGATAATTACCATTATAATCCTCATTTTGAATTTGGAGTCCTTCCTTAATCATCACCTTCACGCTGTTGTCAGTCCCCGCACTGAACCAAATTACCGACTTGTCCTGGTTTATTTTTTTGTCCTGAACCAATGCAATAAAGTTGGAGGGCCTTCCTTAGTTTATTAGCTTGGCACTTATTAGCTTTAAAAATGAGGAGAGCATTGTCAGTGAAAAATAAGTGGTTGATGCGAGGTCCACCTCCTCCAATTTTTAGTCCTTCCACGCGAACGCTTCTTCCATTTCTTTTTAGAAGCCTAGAAAAACCCTCCATTGCTAAGATGAAGAGATATGGGGAAAGAGGGTCTCCCTACCTCAGACCCCTTGTTGGTTTGAATTCCTCAAGCATCTGCCCATTCAAAAGGACTAAGTAAGAAACTGTATTTCACACACCTCATCACCTTTTCCACCCATAACTGATCAAAACCAAGCTTTAACATCACACTAGCAAGATAACTCCACTCCACTCTATCATAAGCCTTTGCCATATCCAGTTTGAGTGCACATAATTTTTTCTTGAGTTTTGTATTTCTCATATGATGGATGCACTCATGGGCGATAATTGCATTGTCAGTAATTAATCTCTTTGCCAGAAAGGTTGATTGCTCTTCTGATATAATACTTGGTAGGATCAGCTTAAGCTTGTTTGCATAAACTTTTGCCACAATTTTATAGACAACATTGCAAAGGCTGATTGGTCGAAAGTTAGGCAGAGTATCAACACCTTGCTTTTTAGGTATAAGGACAATGAGTGATTTATTAAATTCATCTGGAAATTCACCCCTTTTCAGGACTCTCCTAACTAATCTCAGTACATCGTCACCACACACTCCCCAATATTTCTGAAAGAAATGGGCCTAAAACCCATCACACCCTGGAGCTTTTAAAGGGTGCATCTCGAAAAGGGCCTTCTTAATTTCTTCGTCGGTGTAGTTGCTCGTGAGGCCCATATTCATCTCCGTCGAGACCAGATGAGGAATGGCTTCCATGATGCTCTCCTCTCCTATGGTTCCCTGAGAGGTATAAAGCTTTTTAAAGTAGGAGTTCACTTCATCTTGTAATGCTTCCTTCTCCCTCAAGTGTAGTTGCCGCTCTTCCGACTTGTGTCTACCCCCTAGTAGCTCTTCAACTTGCTTAGCTTACACTCCGGCTCAAGCCACACTCGATCTAGGAGCTCAGGCTTAGAACAAAGCGAGAAGAAGGTCGCCAACGTTAGAAAATGCACTATAGAAAACAACAGTTAACTCGATGGCTAAAATTGAAGAGACAACAACAAAAGCTATTGAAACAAGTCTTTTTCAATGGTTGAAACATCGGATCAAAATACTCTCGTCGTCTATTAAAAAATGATCGAGAACATGTGCGCTGCCACCGTTTGGGGCTAGACTACGTTTTCTCAACAGCCATCCCATAGCTGTCGAGAGATGGTGGTGGATCCGTACATGTTGGTTGTGAAGAACACTCTCCCGACGACACACCTCAGATTGTCGAGAGTATAGATGGCCAGATGGGCCAGCACGAAAGCACGACGTTTTGGCCCGGCACGAGCACGGCCCGGCACGATTTTAAACGGGTCATGCCGGCCCGGCACGACAAGGCGTGCCGTGCCTGGGCCGAAGGCTAGGCCCATGGGCCGGCCCGAGCACGGCACGATTATATTTTTTTTGTTTTTATTCCTTAAGTCTACATATATTACTTACTCTTGGTGCTTACAAACACAACAACCCTCCTGTCCAGATGGCTAGCTGAGGAAGTGAGGAGCGCTGCCTTCCCAGGCTATAGGTCGCGGGATCGATTCCCCACTTAGCTTGTCGTGCCGACGGGCCGGCCCGGCATGATTAATTGGGCCTCATGCCGTGCCTGGGCTCCGGCCTCGGCCCATGGGTCGGCATGGCACGGCCCGATTAGTTAAATGGGTCGTGCCGTGCCTAGTTTAAATGGGTCGTGCCCCATCGGGCTCGGGCCGTGCCGCCCATTTGGCCATCTATAGTCGAGAGTGACAACAGTGGGACCGTTTGCACCGGATGCATTAATGTCTGATGGTGACACCAAGGTAACGGCATCTAGCAGTATACGGAGTACCAACGTGACCAGGGTTGGTGAGGTCTAAGTTCTCATAAAAAAGTTAATGTTCTAGCGGCTTAAGTTATCCATACGGATTTTATATATAACTTTATAGTTATATGATGGGAGGCTTGCAGTCGCTATCTCCGGAAACTCATGCCTAGATTTGGACGCTAATCCTACGAAACATCTATATTTCAATATCATTTATACGACACCGTGTAATATATTCCTTGCATATTCAAATCCATTACAAAATCTAAGCTCGCGGCTAGACCAATATGAACATTATCCGGGGTTGATCAATGGTTCAAAGATCAATTTTTTTTTTACCTTCTTCCAGAAATGGATCAAACCATAGCATTTGATTCTAAGAATGAATGTGATAGATCCGAGAATGACAGAAAAGCATTACTCACTCTGTTTCGCTATATTTGTTCATGGCTTTGAGAGTATTTATTTTAAATTGTTTGTCCATTGTGATAACCGAGAATGATTTATGACCATTAACCACTACACAAAAAAAGGCATTTGTGTTGGCTCAAAACTGATCATCTCACTACATCACAACACACCTTATAGGGCACTTGTTCTGCTGGGAAAATGACTTTTCCCAATAGACTTGCAGCCATAAGCGACTTTTGCCGGCAGATATTCCGCAAGTACCATCTGTCAGGGACCAGCCGTCCGTAATTCTCTTTGTCGATAGACATATTTTTCACGACAAAGTTGTGCCAATTTTTCAACCGGTACAAATAAAGAGGCATATATGACTACACTGCACCAAAAAAAAAATATTGTGCCAATTCAAAACTGGTAATCTATGCCTGTTTTTATATTGGCAGAAATAAAAAAGCACAAATGACTTCACTACACCAAAAAGCAAAAAGGCATATTTATATCTGTTCAAAACCGATCATATGTGCCATTTTTTAAATTGGCACGAATAATGAGGTCATCTATGCTAGTTTTTGAACTGGCGCAAAAAAGCATTTTTTGTGTCGGTCCTAGCCATGAGTCGGCAAGAACTGACACATATAACCGAAACACGATTTTGGACTAAAAATTAGTGAAAAATTGGCAGTAATATATTTTTTTGACCTAGTATCACATCCCTACCACCTACCAACCACTTATGAACATTTAGCACACTTGAAATTCAAATGTTGCCTTGCTAAGGAATTTAAGTCAAGACCTCCTCACTCCAGCCTTCTAACCAGGGGTGGCAACGAGGACATCCCCATCGGAGTGTGCTTCCCATACTCCAAATTTTTCCCGTTCCCGTCCCTGTTTCCCATCTCGGGAATCAAAATTCCCCGTCCCCATCCCATTCTGGTGGCAGGCCCCGTCAGGACCTATCCCCATGAAAATTACATACAAGAGAAAAACACTTATCACCATTTTTACCCTAAAATCATGTCAAGGGAGAAGAAAAAATAGAATGAGTCTACTTTAAAGATTTGATTTATGCATATATGAAAATATGGATATAATGGGATAGATGATATGTTTGCGACCTAAACAATTCAAATAGGTAAACTAATTTTGGGTCCCCAACCGGGTCCGTGGGGAAATTTTCCCCATCCCTGTCCCCATCATCCCCGACAGGAAATGGCTTTTCCCATGTACATCCCTGTGGGGGGTTAACTACTCTCTCATACCCATCCCACAATAGAGAAATTCCCCATCGGGCATTGGTAAAACGGGTTCCCATTGCCACCCCTACTTCTAACCATCCCACTCCATGTGATGTTCTAAATAGAATCGGATTTGCATACCTTTTGATATATATTTTTCAAATCTAACAACTTTTTATGCACAGAAATAACATTAAATAGAATAGTTTTCAACTACAAAGTTGTAAATCTCGTCGAAGACTAAAATTTTCATGTCAATTTATTTTAGATCCGACTTTATTTGAATAAAATACAAATAAACAATCATTGTGGTGGTTATTTGGGCATATATATTGCTTCAAATGAAAATTTTGTCAAATAAAAGGTTGTAGTTCTTCTTGAGAGCTACAATTTACATATAGAAGTTTTTTCATCCAAGATCATATGAAAACGGTATAAAATTTCAAAAATTTAGAATTTCTAAAAATACACATCTGTGGTGGTTTGTAACTAGAACTGATAGAGATGAGTGGGTATTTGTGGCAGTTCATGGCTAAAACCAACACTTTGCTTGTCCAGCCTCGCCCTTTATGAACCGGCAAATATGAGGTCACCTATGCTGGTTCATAATGAATCGGTGCAAATAAACTGGCGTATATGTTGTTTTCTGTGTAGTGATTTTGATGTTGTACCCTGGTAAAGCTGGTCACACCGTTATTTTTAAGAAAGTTTAAATTTATGCAACCAGCCAAATCCATTAATTAGAGGATCATCTCAATGTATTTTGGACTTGAGTTTGCAATTCCTAGTGGGTGTGAAGAAATATAACGAAAGGGTGAGTAGTAATATACAAAGCTTGCCTCATGTAACAAGGTTAATTAGCGGTGCATATCAGCTCCGTGGAGGAGTTCAATGAGCGGCGGAGAAACGATGGTGGGTTAATTGGGTAGCGTCTGTGACTCGGACTAGAGCCTGTGGAGTAAGGATGGACAGACTTGATTAATTCAACTCAAGTACTCAACCACTCAGAAATCCGAACACACATAGAAAAAAAGGAAAAAAACAATCGGGACATGTCTACAACGTACACTACATAATTGCTTTCTCCATTCCTTATTATTGTTGCAAATCAGTGAGATAGAACACAGTCTTATCTCTCTTGGCACGCTTGGTCCACGGTTGTTTTTCTCTGCGTCCTATTTGGTTCGTGGTTTTATTCGGTTCGGTTTGATAGGGTTAAAAGTTGAGAAACATAAAATAATAGTATGAAAAGATTAAAAAAATATGTAAATTATTTTTTGATTTTTGAGTAAAATCCGACACGCAGGACCCGCTTGACAACCATGCCCTTCTGTGTATTACCGCACTAGTCCCAAGGATCAATGCTAGTGCACACAGTCTTAAAACAGAATGATACATTGCCATTATTTAAGGTTTGAATACATAGGGCTGGAGCCCGAAATAGTACAATCAAGCCGGCACGCAGGCCGATGCATTACACAATATGATGAATACAAATACTTGTACTCGCTAAGGTACGATCTTAAATCACGAGATTTATTTAATTTATAATCTTCACGCCACAGGCACGATAGGTAGTAGGACATAGCCTAAGCTCTAGGGTACTGCTCGTAATCCCCGGCTTCGCAGAGCTCCTTGCTCCCCTGGGATGGTTTCCAACTAAAAGTTTTTGAAAAGAAAAATAAAAGCAAGATACATGAGTACAATTGTGAATTTATTTACTGTTTGCCCTAAAAAAATTCGGCAAACATAAAAATGCCCAGCATTTATACCTAATTTCAAAAATACCCCTCGGCGTCCCGGGCGAGGGCGGCATAAGAGGCCAGGGCGCCCTAGCCGAGAGCGCCCAGTGCTAGGCGCCCTGGCGCCGTCCTGGTAGGGACGCCAAGGGCCAGGCGCCCTGACCGGTGGCGCCTAGGGCCAGGCACCCTGGCCGGGAGCGCCTAGGTGCCAGGACGCCCTGGCCGAGGGTGCCGAGGGGCCAGGCCTCCATTGTCTTCTTCTCTACTATTTTTCATCCGCATTCGACTCTTTCCTGTTTTTTCCATCGGATTTGTGACCACTGCCCATCCCGAGACGATTTAAAGAAAAAAATATGGCCATCCCTTTCTGCCTACCATGGGCTGTCACTTTAGATTCCTGCAGGTGCTCATTTCAAGACGAATTAAAGAAACTGCACTGCTGCGCCATCACTTCCTGCCTGCCACACTCGCAACTAGACCTTTGTCGTAACGCGTTTTACTAATAAATCAATAATTAGAAATGAATTAATTAGATGATTTTGATAATGTAACACGCTCGGCTATAAAAAGGTGAGCGGTACTCAATTCGCAGGTAAGGTATTCAGACAAGCAGAGTGTTGCAACCACCTCACTTCAGAAACAACCTCTGTCCACGAAGAGAGTGACATGGAGTTTCCATCGCCACCAAGGGAGTCTCTATTTGAATCTGTCCCAAGAGATGTTCGGCAGCCCATGTGTCTATGCGGAAGGGAATGAAGGGAAAGACCGGGGCTGAGGGTTTATATAGGAGAGGTCCCCCCGGCGCCCTGGCCCCCTAGGCGCCCTGGCTGGGGGCGCCCTGCCCGCTTTGCCACACCCTGCCATGCCCTACCACGCCGGATCCCTAGGTGCCCTCGCCCACAGCGCCCTACCACTACTAGGCACCCTCGCCCGGGACGCCGTGCCTTTGGCGCTCTCGCCCGGGGCGCCTAGCTGTAGGCGCTCTGACCAGTGGCGCTAGGTCTTAATACGACGCTCTCGCCGCGAGCGCCTGAGGGTATTTTTGCAATTGCCCGCAAACCATGGGCATTTTTTTGTTTGACGAATTTTAGGGCAAACAGTAAAAAATTTCTACAATTGTACTCCACAAGTGTAAGGAAAAAATGTAATGTAAATCTCAGCACAAAGGATAGTTTTTTGGGGTTTTTTCTTAAAATTTCTTTGGTAAATCTTTTATAAAGTATAGAAAATTCCTTTAGGAGAAATCATAAGAGTATCATTTCTTTCCAAGTAAATGTCTTTTGTTTCTTCATTTTATCTTTTGAAAGGGGGTGAGGGGTGAGAAGTATAGATATAGCTACCATATGACAGTCACCAAGCGTGTTCATAACTGAGAGCACGGCTATCATGATACTTTATATAATGCTCTGCAGAATGTGTACACTTTATCCTCGACTGCTAGCACGTGCTTTTCAGAGTATCAGGGATACAGGCCCAAGGCGCACAGCACAAAGCCAGTTATTCTGAGAAATCTATTAGAAACCATTTATTATTAAATATGGAGCACACGTGACTAACCCTGCTCATCCCGCTGTCCAAAATTTATCACGTCGAGATGACCACCAGAATGACTGGATACTGGGACTACAAGTATCGGCCCGAGTTCCCATTCGTTGGTGTCTCGATTTCAAATCGGAATAGTTTCTGATAGCTTCCTATTCTTACTTAGTTAAGCTTATCCCCATAAACAAGTTTCGAGGTCGTACTGTATGAGCCCGGTTCAGATTTACATGAAAACAGTCCTTAGACTGATCAAGGGGTCGGACTCCGTTTCACCAGGTAACCCCATACATAACGTAATCGTTCTTCCTTCTCAGTCAAATGTGTGTTTACAACACCAAATTCTTTGTTCCAATATGAAAACATCATTTTCTCATTTTACCATCTTCAATAACATCCAAAACCCAACTTAGAGTTTTATCAATAATCCACATGAAATAATGCGACTTAGCAAAGTGGCCATTATTTTATGTAATCATCTTGTTGCTATTATCAAGAATCACATTTCACCATTAAACATGATTCAATATAGATTATACCCATTTACTCTTCATATCTCCAGGGTTGAAAAGTAATAATATGAAGGTAAAATCTTTTTCTTTATCAGGTTATAACTATCTTTTCCAAAATATCATTTAACCAAATATCATGCATCTTTATTTCCAAGCATTTCACAAACATTTCGCAAAAGACCATAAAATATAGAACATGCGTCAAGGGACTTGCCTTCAAACGTAGTGTCGGGAAGTACGCCGAGATCGCAATCCAGTCCAGGGACTCTGGCATCTATAAATAAAAATATTTCGTTTTACTACATTTTGTGACAAATGAATTTTTCAAAGTCTGAAAATAGGCTATTTGGAAAGTTTAGTTTTTTATGAATTAATACATTTTACTTGGTTCTGTTCTGAGTAAAGATGATTTAGTTACCATTTTTAGAGTATTTTTTACCAATTTAAAATCTAAATAAAATGGAAAGATCCCAGCAAGCTGGTTGGCCGAATTCAGCCCAAAGCGCACTGGTTCACGGCCTAGCCAATGCTCGAGCGCGCGACTGCCGCTCCTAAGTGATTGATGGGTGGGCCCACCGGTCAGTGGCTCAGGGCGAAGCTCCACGACGGCGCGGTGAGAAATCCGGCAAGCGGCGGCGTCTCCGGCGAGGGTGACTGGTCCGGGAGAATACTACGGTCACATGCTTTCACTAGGGAGGGAAAAAGGGGTAGATTACCGTGCGGAATCGAGCCCACGGCGACGAAGGCGGTTTGGTCGGAGATGGCTACGGCGATGGGCATTTCTGGTGGCGGAAGGAGGTGAGGTGGGGCTATTGGAGTGGTTAGGGAGTCGAGGGAGCGAGGGGCACGGCGGTGCAGCGCGATGGTGCTCGTCGTTCTCAACTCCGGCGGGGTTGTGATGGAGATGTGGCGGCTCGAGTATTTATAGGCAGCGGCGAGCCGAGTGGGGCACATTAATACTGGTGGTTGGGGTCGGTGGGGAGGCGTCGCTACGCGGTCATGGCAGCACAGTGCAACGGCGGCGACCATGGCGGCGCGGCGTACTTCGGAATTGGCGGAGAGGACGAACGCGTGCAGCACGGCGGCGACCGTGAGAGAGAGGTGGAGTTAATGGCGTGGCCATGGTGGCACGGCTTTGGTCAAGGATGACGACTTCGTCCACTGCAAGGCGTGTACGGACGACGATGTGGTCTAGGATGGCTGCTGCGTGTGACGATGGGGATGGCAGTGGCGGCGAATTCTCCTCGGTACTAGGTCCATAGCGAAGTGTTTTGGCCAGTGAGCAGAGAGATAGAGAAGAGAGAGAGAGAGAGAGAGAGAGAGAGAGAGACATCGGGGAGGAGGACGAAGGGAGGAGGAAGGAGCTAACACGCGTGCTCTGTCGATCAGAGAGAGAAGAAGATGGGAGGCTGACCAGTGGGTCCCGGTTGTCAGGGCAAGGGGAGGCTGTTGTGCCATGGGTTGGGCCGAGCGCGAGGGAGCCAGGGAGGTGGGCTGAAAGAGGGGTTTCGGCCCAAAAGAATTTTTATAATAATTCCATTGTTTTGTTTTACATTCTTTCTCTCTTTTAATCCAAAATTTTATTTTCTTTTGGGAAATTATTGTTTACAAAAAAATTAGTAAATCTAGGTGTGTTAAAATACAATTCATGTTTATTTCTGTATTTTGGCCAAATTTTTTATCTGCTTTTTTTTCAATGTAAATCAGGGAATAATTAAATTGAGTTTTTAATATGATTTACTCATAACTTATTAAACATGTATAAACTCAAATTAATTTTAAAAATTATGCTATTAAAAATTGAGGATGTTACAGCATGGCTACAGGTCAGAGAGTAGCAAGGGGACGACAAGATCTGGGGAGTCGTAGGGAGAGCATGGGGACGAGATCTAGATATAGATAGAGAGAGGATGAGAGAGTGAGGGGTGAGAGACAAAGAGTGATGTGAGTGTGGGCGTTATGGAGGCAGGGATATGATAGGAAGGGATGTCGGGATGGTTAGGGTTCAGTCGATGCACAGGAGCCGTCTGGTTGGAACGCAGGGACGTGGGCGCGTGCCAGCGCGTAGGATTTGCGCAGTGCCGTTGATCGGATGGCCCAGGTTGGTCCGGCGCGAGCGCCAGGCGTCGGACGCATATCAAAAGTATTTCCACAATACATATTTTTCTATTTTTTTAATAAATTACAATGAAAATCTATGGACATTGTCAAAACGATAAGTTCACATTAACGGGAGAGAGCAGCAAGTACGGCTACTAATTGCATAATGCTTTGCGGGAAGCATAGCTGCGCACCAAGCCAGCAGCCACCAACACGTAGCAGTACTACCGCGTGACCGCGGCTCCTGCCTACAGCCGCCGGCCCGCCGCGCCGACGCCGACGCCAGGGTCCCCGCGCCGCTGCGCTGTGCGGCCGCGCCGCGACGCGTGACGGCGTGGGGTCGGAGCCGGGCCGGGGGCACGGCGCGGGTGGGCGTGCCGTGCAAGCGACGCCAAAACGCGCCCGGGCGGAGCCAGCAACGGAACCGGACAAAAATAAAAAAGAGAGACCCCGGTGGAATGGCGAATCCACGGCGGAAAGGAAACCCCCGAAACGGAGGCTGGAAAATATCCGTCTCGTCGGCTTCCCGAACGCCGAGAGGCGCGCGCTTCCGGAGCTCCGTCTGATACGGACCCAATCCACTCCACTCCACTCCATTCCCAGCCCATCCCCCGCCTCCATGAGCGGCACCGGGAAATTACTTTAGAAAACACCGCACCTAGTGACAGAGAGATAATAGAATCATCTTCTAATCATGCATTCATACTCCATCACCGAAGACTAGAGAGAGAAACCCTTCCCTCCCCCCTTGCTCGCGGAGAGACGCCCGAGGCGGCGGCGGCGGCGGAGAGGGGGGTTTTGTAGTGTTTGGGCCTTCGGGGAGTTCGCGGAGGGGGGAGATGCAGCGGCGGCGGGCGCAGACGTGGGCGGGGGTGGGCAAGACGGCGCAGGCGGCGGCGGCTCACGCGGCGCTCTTCTGCTTCACGCTCCTCCTCGCGCTCAGGGTCGACGGCCGCACCGCCTACTCCTGGTGGTAAGCGCTATAAACTCTAGCCCCTCCCCCCTCCGGCCCGCCTCGCCTCGATCTGGCTGCTTTGTGGGAACTGAGGCTGGGAGCGGGGAAGGAACTGCCGGTTGGTGTGGTCGGATTCTCTCGTCCCGGGATGCAGATGCAGTTTACGGTGTGCCCTGCCCTCGCTGTGCGCCTCTGCGACTCGGTTGGGGGTCTATGCTGTGTCGGTTCGCTACCTGCCTACCTTTGGTGGTGGACTAATTTGCGTCCGGAGCGTATGATCCAGCTCTTTAGATTGGCTCCTTAGTCTGGATTGGGAAGGTTGGAGTACGGGATAGTGATGAGTTGATGCCAGTAGTCAATCCCTGCCGGCCAGTATATTGGTTTTCTGATTATGCTTGATATAAACTGCTATAGATTTCTTGTTGCCCTCTGAGGCCTTGTTCAGATTTGGTTCTGTATTTTGGGAAAATTTTGGAGCTCTCACCAAAATTATTGGAAAGCAGAATTGTAGGGCACCGATCCAGTACTACAAAAGTCGCAAAGTTAATTCCAAATGCTAATTGTGCTAGTTCGATCATGCAGGATTATATTCATTCCGCTTTGGCTATTTCATGGTATTGTAGCTCGTGGAAGGTTTTCGATGCCAGCCCCTTCGTTGCCTCATGGCCGTCATGTAAGATTCTATATTTCATTTAATCATTTGTCAATTTGTTTCTGTGCAACAGTTGTCTGTTTACAGTGCATTGGATCTAATGGGCGTCTGGCTTCATGCAGTGGGCACCCTGTCATTCTATTGTTGCAGCACCATTGCTAATTGCGTTTGAGCTGCTTCTTTGCATATATCTTGAAAGCTTAAGAGGTACATTTTTAAGCAGTTAGATGAACAAAGCTTTGCCAAGCACGCCTAGTTTCCTGGAACTGCGTTCTGCTGGATGATATGTTGCTTCCTTTTAGTGATATGGTCAGCTGTACAATGCTATGTGATCACCACCTTTTCTTTTCTTTTTTTTTCTTTTTTTTCAGTTAGAAATCATCCGGCTGTTGACCTGAAGATTGTTTTCCTTCCTCTGCTGGTCTTTGAAGCAATTATTCTTATAGACAATTTTAGGTAATGAATCAGAACATCTATTTTCTATTTTTCGATGGCTTTAGTAGTGGTAACACAATTTATTTTGTGTGTCTAAATACACTACCAATGCAATGGAATTAATTCATTTGACATATTTAAGCCTGTATTATTATTGTCATCATTTTATTTTTGCGCAGAATTTCCTTTTGTACATACTAATAAAATGGTGGCATTCCACCCTGACGTTATGAATGATATTCGTTAAGATGTACTCCCTCCATTTTTTAATAAAAGAATTGGCACATAGATTAAGAAAGTTGTGAAATCACGAGAAAGACAAAATGAAATTACCATACTACCCATGTTATAAATACCTTGGAAATATGAGAGAGAACATCATGAGAGAGTTGTTTATAAATGCATGGGAGAGAATTTTGTATAAATAAGAGTAGACAAAGGAATAATATCAATTAATTCGCATTCACTCCTTATATATCAAAACAAGATCATTCAACTTGTATGCCTTATATAAAAAACAGAGGGAGTAAGTATTAATCATTAAGTTTTTTTTTTGTGGCATGCAATTTTTGAATCTATCTATGTTTCAATTGCTCTATGGTGTTGAACCTTTATTGTGTGACAATTCTTCATAAGTGGAATTGTACACAAAATAATAAGGTTTTTAGTTCAGAACAATAATTATGCTATAGCTACTATGGATGATAACCGCTTCTTTTTATGGGCATTCTATTGTCCAGAATGTGTAGAGCTCTGATGCCAGGAGACGAAGAAAGCATGAGTGATGAAGCTATTTGGGAAACACTTCCTGTAAGGTTCTTTCTCCATGGACGTAATTATAGTTTAGTTTTTATTTCATGCAATTGAGCATACCTCTTGTTAAATCTCCTTCCATCCACGAGGGAAAAATTGCCACAAAAGACTAAGCCCTCTAAATTTTAAAGTTGAAAGAAAATCATGTGACAGTATGTCCAAATTTTGAATAATGTGACAAAATCGACTGCAAGCTTGAATACATAACATAAACAGATGATATGGTGTTCGCAAGTTATGTAGCAGATGTGTTAAAACAGGAAATTAGGTACAAATGTTGAAATATATTGCATCAATTCACTAAAGTACGATCTTGGGGCTTAGGGCTAGTCCAATTTATGTTTGAGGCCTTAACACAACAAAATAAGTTATGTTCAAATGGAAAGAGCAAACCTTGCTCAGGACTTGCATTTCACCAAATATGCTTTGGATCTTTTCATTTGCTGCGAACTGTAGTTGGTACTGTATTCAATGTCTTGTAAGCTATAATTTTTTGCACTAACTGGGTACTGGGAGAACAAACTCTGTCCCTAAAACATGTAAATTTTTTTCTTTTTTATTCAAATTGGTGAGCAATAATTTCCTGTGCGAACTGGTCAATTTTTTTGTCTTCTTTTTTTTTTTAAAAAAAAATCGTCCTGGTGAATAATGGTTACCATATTTCTGATTTCGTGTAGATTATAGGATAACATGCAGTGTTATACTATGTGCATCCATTTTTTACTTCCAGTATATTAGTTAATTGTTACCATTTATCTTATATGACATGACTTTCATTTTGTAACTAGCATTTCTGGGTTGCAATCTCTATGGTGTTTCTTATAGCTGCTACAACGTTCACACTTCTTAAGCTTTCTGGTAAGTTTCTTGAATTGTCTTCCAGTCATTCCATTATACATAAATGTCATGACAAATATCCCATTTTCGCTTAGTGATTATAAATAAATATTTTTAGTTGTCTTCTTGCTGATACTAGGTCTAGGAGCCTCTGCTATAGTGTGTTAACATGCCATGTGTCGATCAGTTTGTGATGTGGTTGCTTGTAAAAATTACTATAAGTCTTATCTGTTTCATGAGCTTGTAGGGGTTACATTTTATCTGACCTCCAAGATCATTCTTTAAGTTCAATACAATAATAATTAGTTGACTCAGTAAATTATCATAGTTAGTACTGTAGAGGTTTATCATTTCTCCAAGGCCTCGTTTGCCACTATTGCATTATGTTTTGTAATGGTGGCTTATTACTTATGACAGGTGATGTTGGTGCTTTGGGATGGTGGGATTTGTTTATAAATTATGGGTGAGACTGGTTTCAATAGCATTCTTCTTTTATAGTTGGGATGCCTAATTGTCTAATGCAGCAACTTGCTAATGCTTACACAGGATTGCAGAATGTTTTGCATTTCTTGTTTGTACAAGATGGTTCAATCCCATGATTCATAAGCCTCCTACTCATGGTGAGGCTAGCTCATCGTCAGCTGCAATTAGATATCGTGATTGGGAGAGTGGACTTGTCCTCCCATCACTGGAAGATCACGAACAAGAGAGGCTTTGTGGCCTTCCTGATATAGGAGGTCATGTAATGAAAATACCTCTGGTGACTTTCCAAGTTCTTCTGTGTATGCGGTTGGAGGTACATGCCATTAAAATCCTATATTGCACAGGAAACTTGTATTGATATATACTGGTGACATGTACTATTAGACAGTAGATGGATGAAAACTTTGCAGGAATTTTTTCTTTTATTCATTCTTTTTTTTTTAACTTCAACACATTGTTTCAAAACATTGGAAAACAAGGAATTCAAATGGGGTTAAGTACTGGGCAGCTAATACATTGTTTTCTTTTATTCAAAACATTGCTTCCGAAGCCTGGGGCAGCTAATACTTGATGCAGCTGTTGGAGGCACTCTGTGAATGTGGGTCCATCATGGGCTTCAATACCTGATTACTAGTTACCATATCATTTCTTGCTTAGCAGCTTTTTGTATTTATACATATGTCTTTTTGCTTCAGGGTACGCCACCTAGTGCTCGCTATATTCCAATATTCGCTCTTTTCTCCCCCTTATTTATTCTACAAGGCGCTGGTGTCCTTTTCTCGCTAACAAGATTGGTGGAGAAGGTTGTTCTGCTATTGCGTAATGGACCTGTTAGTCCCAATTACCTTACAGTGTCATTGAAAGTTCGTGATTGCTTTGCTTTTCTTCATCATGGTTCAAGGTACTATTCACAGCTACTATGATATATTATTTTATATATTATTTTCTTGTCAGCTTTGTTTTTGTTGTGGAGGAACAATACAATGTATATGTATTTCACCCTCACCAGGCTTATAATATTTCTTCTCGTGTATAAATATTTTTCAGGCTTCTTGGTTGGTGGTCTATTGATGAAGGGAGCAAGGAAGAACAAGCCCGGCTGTTTCATGCTGAATCTAATGGGTATGTTATAATTTTTTATTGTACTCATAACATTAGTTCAGATTAAGCTAATTTGATAAATATGATGGTATTCCTTATTGGTTATAATGTTTATGATGTCTGAATACAATTGCTTTCTGTGTTGATACATCATTATTTGCTTTTGGGCTGAAGGTACAACACATTTTGTGGCTACCCACCTGAGGTAGTTAAGAAAATGCCAAAGAGAGATCTTGCGGAAGAGGTCACATCTCTTTATTTTTGTGCTATAATTATCTACACTACAAATTTATTCATCTCACATGATTTAATCAACAAAGGAATAACCTTTTTACTTCAGGTTTGGAGACTTCAGGCAGCGTTGGGAGAGCAATCTGAAATCACCAAGTGTACCAAGCAGGAATATGAAAGGCTTCAAAATGTACTCTCTCTTGCTATGACTTGATCCTTTTCTTTTCTCATTGTAACAGATTGGTACCAGATTTAATCTATGAGCTTAAGGGCTAATAATTTCAGTCCCTAAAGTTAAACTTGCCAAGTGACGCCTTGTGAGCAGTTCTAGTTGAAGGATCTTATGCAATATAGTCTTGATTCATTTTTATAAGTTGAAAGACTGAATTCTCAATGTTATGATTATAAGTTGAACATAATGCTAGTTTATTCATGTTATATATCCAATGAAGTTGTCTAAAAAATTTTCAGTGCACTTCCTCACATTGCAGATACAGTGTTGTAAATGTTTTCTTATTCTTAAGTGTCAGGAATGCTATCTTCGATGCAGCCTTAGTTTTGGAGATTACTTTCCTTGACATTCCCTACCTATTGTAACCTTTTAGAGAGCACTGATGGAGTAATAACTTATTTGCTTATGAACTCTTGGTCACATTTTTTTCTGTTGTTGACCGCCAACTTTTCGCCCTCTTTTCAGGAGAAGGTTCTTTGTAGGATATGCTATGAAGGAGAGATATGCATGGTCTTACTCCCCTGCCGGCACAGAACTTTATGCAAGTATGCTTCAACATGTTGTTTAACATTGTTTGATTGGGCATTTCACTCGTTGATTTTAAACTGGCATTTTTTATTGTTGGTTTCTGATAGGTCTTGTGCTGAGAAGTGCAAGAAATGTCCGATCTGCCGTGTCCCCATTGAGGAGCGCATGCCTGTTTATGATGTTTGAACTTAAACTAACCCTTAACAGTACAAATTTGTACATGTGGGTTGTGTGATGTCGTGCACGTGGGCTCAATCACAACTTACTACACAGCTTCTAGCAAATATGGAAGAGATACAAGTACATCATGTCTAACCAAAAGCATGGAAGGTAGCTACTGAGCATTTTTCCGGTTCCAAATATCTAATGTAATTATGTCTTCAGTGGCCTTTTTTTTTTTGTGATTGATAGCTGTTCCAGTTTTACTTAGATTGCTTTTTCGGTGCCATCTTCTCAAGGACACACGGTTGTCTTAATGTAAATAAAAACATTTGCCTAGCTTGAATGTAGTGCTCCTTGAGTGAGAAAAGGAAAGAAAACAGTGTAAAGATCTCTGTTTGAATGTAGAACAATGTAGTTAGCTTGCAATGTGTCTTGATAGAGCAAAATATCTACTGATTGCAATCGGATGATTGGTCCCCTTGCCGGCGAGCGGCCATGTGGCTCGTCAGGGCACGAAAAAAATAATAATCAAAACTGAGCTGAACCTTTCGATCTAAAGGAATGGACGGACCCATGTAAGGTAAAAAGGTATTTGAACATGTTTTAAACAAAGGTAAAAATGTATTTGAACATGTTTTAAACATTCGTCGTATTTATAAATTTAGTGTAAATATTTAAAAATATAAGTTATAAAATATCTTTAATGATAAAACAAAATATAATAAAATATTTTTGAATAAGACGAATAGTTAAAGCACATGTCTAAAAGTCAATGACAATAAATAAGAAAGAATGGAGGCAGAGAATGGAGGCCCAAATTGCTCTGCCCTAGCCACACGTCGTGGCCCTTTCTCTCAATGCCCTCTCACCCACGAGCCCACGACGACCATCGTTTGCGTTAGCCAGGCCTCACGCACGCACGCACCGCATGTGCATATCCCACGTTGACCGTCGCCTCGGTGTGTGTGGGCCGCCGACTCGCTGTGTGCATGCCCTGCACTGGCTGTGGCTAGTGGATCTAGAGGAGATGACCATCTGAGATACCTTATATCTGAGAGGAGTGCTGGGAGGGAAGAAAGAGAGAAGATGAGAGCATGAGTATGACAGGCGGGTCTGATGAAGTGAAATTTTGTTATGTTGGATATTATACCACATGTGATGACAGTGGTGAATCGTCCTAGGTGGACAGCCAAGTGGCGAAACTACTCGCAAAACCGTCTTCAGGGGGTTATTTGGGTCAGCATCACGGTTTCGCGAGGTGAAATACCTAGTTTTATAATTCACAGAGTCATATAGATGAAGCGTTATAGTTCAGAGTGTAAAATAGACTTTTTTCTAACTAAAATATGCCAACTTTGGGCATGCATGGAAGTAAACCCAAGCAAGCACATTGCAGCACAAAAAAGAACATATTAAAAAAGGGTGCAACTCCATATTGGACCTCCGATCTAAAAAAAATCGGATGTTTGTTCCAATTATAGACATTTTTTCAGAATAAATACGATATACTGCTGGAACATACACTATGTACTACTGGAACATTTGGTTGTACATAGTGGAACATAGACCTGTTCAAACTCAACCTTTATTTTGAATATTTCATCCGAACAGGAACTAAGAGCCCCTTCTGCTCGGGCAGAGGCGCTAACCGACGCAGCGCGCCAACTGTCGACAGGTGACTAACTGGGGGGTCACCGCCGGCAATGATTATATATGGGGCGATGCATGCAAGATCTAAACTCGATGGTAGCACAAGACAAGGATTTATACAGGTTCAGGCCCTCATGGCGGAGGTAATACCCTACGTCCTGTGCTCTGGGATTATATGGGGTATATGTGTACAAGACGATGATCAACATGGGAGATGATCAAGCTGTAGATGTGTAATTCTCCAGATGCAGATTAAGATGGCCGAACTATGGCCCCCTACCCCTTTATATAGTGGAGGGGGTGGGGTTACAAGGAAGAGTCCTAGTCGGTTACGAGGTCAGATTCCTATTAATTAGGGATTACAAGTATACCTTCCCTATTAGGGATAGGCTTCTATCTTCATGTCTTTTCTTGCCGGTCAAGTCTTCTAGAGTTCGGGTGATACCCGTCCTCATCCACCCGACTTGGTCCATCCCCTGTCGGGTGGTCTTTTAGGCCCGCTGTGTGGATACCCGGGGTCTATGTTATCCACACTTAGGTAACCCTCCCGCGCGCGAATTAAAATCTTAAGTACTACCATCTATGTCGGCGGTTAATATTATGCTGCCGACACATGTAAGCTCTATTCCACCGAGGACCATTTGAAATTCAAATTTTCGAGCCCGCTAATGTGTACCGCCAAATGAAGAAAATTTAATCAGCGCACGCGCGCCCATCTGTGTTGGCGGTATAATACAGATCGCCGACACAGGTTCTATTGCACACATTTGCATGCTCCTAGGGCCATCAGTGTCGGCGACATAAACTAAGGCTGCGGACATAGGTAGGTTCTGACGTGTGGAACCAGAGAGGCGGCAGTCATGCTTGGCTCTAGTGGCCAACGGGTGGGGGGAGGGGTCAATGTCGGCGGCATATTTTGTTACCGCCGACACAGATTAATCTTGGTCGGCGGTTATTCGTGTCCCGCCGACAAAAGTTGTGTGAATGACGTGTGGGCCCAGGAAGAATAGTGGTGATCTCGACATCAGTGTCGGCGGTATAACTATATGCTGCCTACAATGAGGCCTCCCCCCAAGTACCGTCTCTCCGGTCCTCCCACGGCCCGCCGGCAATATGCTCTTTGCAAATTAAGCTTTACAGGGTGTGCACTAGACATATGGACTCGTTGCACGTGGTAGTCTCGACCTCGGTGTGTCGTCTAGAGCAAGTTCCATTGAAAACGTAACGTCGTATTCTCTTCGGGCCTCAATGACATTAGTTTTCAAAGGAACATTTGACTAGAGTTGCGAGCAAGGTCGATACTCCTGGGTGGAATGAATACATATGTCTAGTGCATGCCCTATATGCTTATATTGCACAAAGGATATTGATCGTGGGCCGTGGGTGGACCAATAAGGGGTCGGCGCCGAGGGAGGGAGGTATCAATATCGGCAGTATAATTTGATACCGCCGACACAGACATCTGTGTCGGCGGTCAAGAATTCATCGCCGACAAATGTTCTTTGGCTGACATGTGGGCCCGGACCATGTTTGGCGGCATACCGTTTGGCCGCCAACGCTGACCCTCCCCCCCCCCACAACAACACCGCCTATTTCCGGTTTGCCCACGGCCCACCGGCAATATGCTCTTTGCAAATTGAGCTTTACAGGGTGTGCACTAGACATATGGACTCGTTGCACGTGGTATTCTCGACCTCGGTGTGAGCCATTGAAAACGTAACGTCGTATTTTCTTCAGACCGCAACGACGTTATTTTTCAAAGGAACTTGGAGTAGAGTTGCGAGCAAGATCGATACTCCCGGGTGGAACGAGTACATATGTCTAGTGCATGCCCTATATGCTCACATTGCACAATGGATGTTGATCGTGGGCCATGGGTCGACCAATAAGGCGGCAGCATGTGGGTGGGAGGTGTCAATGTCGGCGGCCCCTCCTTATATTGCCGACACAGAGCTACTTTTATCGGCGGTATGTGATATACTGCGGACACTGAGCATGCACCGGCAGAACCGACCTATCTGTATGACCTGCGGGCCTGATAATCTATGTCGGCGGTTTTGGATATGCCGCCGACATAGATATGTCTATGTCGTCGGTTTTTATTTAACCGCCGACAAAGGTTGTTTCGCTGACATGTGGCCCATGCGGTTTCTCTCTGCTGCTTTTGTTTATTGTGTCATCAGACTATTGATCTATGTCGGCGGCGCCGACACAGATCATTTTTTTTCTTAAAAAAGGGGGCCCGAGCGCTAAGTCCTCAGACCTAGCGCACGGGCCTCCGTCCACTTTCCCGCCGCCACCCACACTGCTGCCGGCCTTGTTCCGCCGCGCCGCCGCCACCGCCGTCGGCCCTCCTCCGCAGCGCCGCCGCCACCGCCGCCGGCCCTCCTCCGCCGCGCAATAATGGCACCAGAGATAATATTGTTTCCGTAAAGTAAAGAACCAGAAACAGGCTCACGAATACCATCAATATCTACTGGAGGGGCAGCGATGAAGGCGATAATAAATACAGAAGTTGCGGTCAATAAGGTAGGGATCATCAAAACACCGAACCATCCGATGTAAAGACGGTTTTCGGTGCTAGTTATCCAGTTGCAGAAGCGACCCCACAGGCTTGTTTTTTTTTTT
>SPJY01037954.1:2638777-2651163 GCA_005191435.1 Raddia distichophylla | reverse complement strand
CGCCGCGCCGCTGGCACCGGTGCCGCGCCGCCACCGCCGCGCTCACCCATCTCCAGCGCCGCGCCCCCTCCTCTCGTCCCCCGCACCCCCTCCTCCTCCGCCGCCACCGCCGCGCTCCCCCTCTCCACCGCCGCGCTCCCTCCTCTCCTCCCCCGCGCCGTCGCGTCCCACCCTCCTCCGCCGCCGTCGCGTCGACTTCCCTCCGCCACCGAGCCGGCGAAGGGCTTTGTTCGGACCGGCCCTGCCACCAAGCCGTCGCCCCTGCCCTTGAGCCGCCGTCACCACTGTTACCTAGCCGGAGCCGTCGCTTCTTCCGTTGCGCCGTCGTCGTCAGCGGAGGTAATTCTCTTTCACTAGGTAATTTTTCTTGGTATTGTGTCAGAGGAAGAGCAAGAGGAAGTTCAAAATGGAGAGGACCGCATGGAGGAAGGCGAAGAGGAATATGAACATAGTGAGGAAGAAGACGAGCAAGGGGAGGATGAGGTCGAAGAGGAGGAAGTCGAAGATTTCTAAGTCATCTAATTTTGTAATATTTTGTCATTTTTATATTTTGCATTATTTACCTTCATTTAATTCATATCAATCATATTTCGACGTTTGCTTTTATTTGTGCAGGATGACAAGATCTTTGAAAAAGTTGGCGCAGAAGACTCGTCGGAAGCTCTTTGGGAAGGGGGCAGCAGGAACGAGTTGGACGAGGACGCCGATCCCCAGTTGGGGGAGGACGAGGAGCTGGCAGTCTCTGACCCCGAGATATATGAGGACGAGGAGCTAGCGGTCTCCGACACCCAGTTGGGGGAGGACGAGGATCTGGGGGCCGCCGCTGTGGACCACGGCGTGCAAGCTTTGGAGAACAGAGAGGAGGTTGAGGGCCGATCTAGTAGGAGGAGGGGGAAGGAGATTGTGGAGGAGGGGGAGGACCTACACCCCACTGCTGGTGTTCAGGAGGGATATGAGGAGGAGTTTTAGGTAGAGGTGAGCCAGGATGAGGATTATGAGGGAGGGGATGAGGTCGTCGAGGATGTAGACTGGAGGAGATTTTTATACTCCCAGTCCCAGTTGGAGGTGGAGGGGGACGAGGAGTGGGAGCCAGGGCACTCGTCCTCCGGAGCCGAGTCCGCGAGCTCCAAGATTAAACGTCGTGGAAGGAACAAGTTGCGGGCCTCCCCTCCAGATCCATCCGATAGGATATTGATATAGGTTGCGCCAGGGGAGAAGTATGTTCTAATCTCCAGTTTTCAATTGGTTATTATTTCTTTCTAGTAACAAACATGATAAAATTGGTTAACATCTGAATTATACGTGCAGTGGCATGGACTGCATCAACAAGGTCAGGAGCCAACAGGAGCCGGGAAACTTGCTGGGGGTGCTCCTCAGGCACTTCTACCCCGGGCGAGTGGGAAGGCGAGGTGAGCGACGCCCTGCCGTGAACTGGAGCGACTACTCGCTCGTCGGTGACAAGGAGGGAGGAACTATCGCTGATGCCGTCATCGAAGAGTCTTGGGTAACTCTGTAAATTTTATTTCCTCTTCATTTCTTCTTTTCTAAATGCATGTATTATTTAATACTATTCATATCTGCTGTTTTAGGCAAGGTATCGGCTTCCACATGGCGCGACCCACGAGGACTACGAGGCTTGCCGCCGCACGCTCGACCTCAGGGCGACTAAGAAAGTGAGGGTACCCCCTCCGGGCCAGGCTCTGGAGATACGACCAAATTGGGCGTTTCCCCAGAGCTAGGCTCCGTGGATGCAGGAACAACCACGTGCACGACACATTTGATTCATTTATTTGCCATATCTTTTGATTAATATTTTCGATTACCGAACCAATTTTAAAAATGGGTTATTGATATTTTTTCGAACAAAATGAGACCACACTTGCCATATAAATTTTAAAAGTTTAAAATTTTCATTTTTGAATTTATTTATTTATGAGACTTTCTTTTGAATTTTTTTATTTTCGTAATTAATTTTTTGTTATTTTGATTTTCTAGAATTTATTTTTTAATATGTTTCATCCCTCTTTTGAATTTCTCCATTTCATTCTCTCCTTAGTGCAGTCAACCAAACAACATCTCTACGCAGCCTGTACAATCTCATACACCTAACCAAACAACAACCATTTGCATCATCTCAGCCTGGCTCCAACCAGCCAGTGGCGGAGCCACCGCCCGGCCACCCTGGGCTCAGGCCCGAGCTCAGGCCCAATAGCAAGGCAATATTCCTTCCGGCCCAGCTCATTTTTCAGCATATTTGTGGCAAGTGGCCAGGGCCCAACTGGGCGGAGCCAAGGCCCAGCCACCCTGGGCCCAGGCTCCTCAGTTGGGCTAGCTCCGCCACTGCAACCAGCCTGGCTCGGCTAATACAGTCTGATTCAACTGAGAAGACAACCAAACAACCCATAAATCTAGCGAGCCCCGTCGTGCTCCATCACCACTCACCAGCAACAACTTTCTCGTCCTCCGCTTTTTCGGTTGGACGTGCATAGGCTCCAGTCCATGTATCGTCACCGACGTCGTTGGCGTGTTCTTTATCACAAAGACGTGCTCTCTGGCAAAAATTTGCACACAGCACAACAACCGGTAAACACATAGACGAAAAAAGCTCAACCTTGGAAGAAATAAGTTCAATTTACTTGGAAGAAAAAGCGGATCTGAGTGCCTCACCGAAGACCGACAAGTAGATGGCGAAGAGCAGGGCAGATGAGATGTAGGTAAGAGCATTCCCAGCCCACCCCCAGTCATCCGTCGGCATCAAACTTGTAATCTCGCCCGCGTCTGCCGCCCAGCTGCTCGCAGCTTGCAAAATTCAAAAAAATTCGCGCGCGCATGCAGGCTGATGCAGGCCGGTGCCTGATACAGAGCCAGATGCTCATGCTCTAAGGCCGTGTTCTTTTCAGTGCAATGTACCGTTGCGTATTACTGTAGTAAATTTTGCTATTTTTATATAGCTTATATGTTATGATAATTTGTAATGGTTTTTTGTGACTATTAGTTCTTTTAAAGATCCTAAAGCTATTTTTTAATTATTTTTTTGTAATCTTTACATCTTATTTCGAGAGCTCTTAATTTGCTATAATAATTCGCCAACGTAACGATACGCTGAAAAGAACAAGGTCTAAGTAGGGAAGGTAACAACCGTTGACCAGCTCGATGCCCATCCATGAGAGAGAGAGACAAGCTGGACGACCAGCCCGATGCCCATCTGAAAGAGTGAGATAGGCTCGATGCTCGTCGGACGCCTGATTATAAGCAATATTGTATTAAAAATTTTTAGGAGAGAATGTGAGAGGTTGATTTCTTTTTGCACGCACGTACATACATGGCAGCCACAAAGCTAGCTGGGATCCACACGGTGGAGTGCCGCTAGCGCTCTAATTATTCATGGAGCCGGTGATATGGGTTTGGTGAGGCTTCAAATTAAGGTGTGGAACCACATCATAATCATATTGGGTGTTAATATAAAACTAAGGTCATGAATACGACGTAGTCGAATATGAAAACGGAGCTACAGGTCAGGCTAGTGAGGAAAGTCATTCCATCAGAGGCAGGAATAAATATAGAACTATTCATAGAACTCGAATACTTGCAGTCTAGCACTATCTGAGAACTGGACAACTGCTCTATTTGTTTCAAAATAAAGAGTGTAATGCATTGAAAGTAGCATAATATTTATTCATAGAGAAGAATGAGCACACAATTAGTACTACATATTTTACCCATATTTACTATACTATACTCACTTCGAAAACTACATACATGGTGAAAGTTATAAACTATGATTTGGATGTATGGGTGGTTGAAATTGTGGTTCCGGGCATATATATATGTGGTTTTGGTGAGGGGAATTGGGGATTATATATGTACTGTAATTAGGGATTTTTTGCAGGTCGAAATTCAGATTTTTATAAATTTTCAGCAATTTCCAGTTGCTGGAAACAACATCAATATCGGCGGCACAAATTATGCCGCCGACATAGATTCAGTTTGTGTAGGCAGCCTAAACTAATACCGTCGACATAGGTTTAGGTTTCGTGGATGGTTTCTCAATATGCCGCCGACAATTCTTAGCTACCGACAAAAATCCAACAAAATCTGCTTTCACCTCCTCCATCTTTGTCGGCGGCCTAATTATATACCGCCGACATTACTCCGCCACGTGTCGCTCCATCCGTTGTTCTGTGGGGCCCACATTGCCAGAGCATGGTCTATGTCGCCATGCCATGAGGTGTACCTATGTCGACGGCTGGGTTAGCGGTCGACATTGACCTAATCGAGGCGGCTCCCCCTGATGCGGAGTATTGTCGTCGGGGCCGACGACAGAAATGCCTGTGTCGTCGGTGCTGCGTCGGCGGCTAGCCGACGACATAGACTTTTGTCGGCGGTATTTATGCCTGTGTCGGCGGCTTTGACCGCCGACAAAGATGTAGATTTCTATAGTGTCCCTCTCCATTGCCCCTCCTTGATATCAAAATTAAACTATGTGAGAATCCATATGCCCTCCTCTCACGTTGCCTATCATCTTCCTCACATTGCTTGGCCCTTTACCGCTATCGATTGTTTTTCCCAAATTAGGGTTTCAGTGGGATTTGTCGTTGTCAAGCAATTTGTAGGGATTCTGATATGATTTATTTGGAAGATTGGAGGCAGTAGATGTGCCATGGTTGTTTTAGTAAATTGGTTGTATTATCTATAATTGTGTTGTGTTATTGCTGCTATTAGTTTGTATATTATACCACATTCATCATGTTCATTAGAGTATTACTTGTAGATTCTAAACGTGAACAATGACAATATAACCTTATTCTTTCATAGGAAATACTAGGTTTTGTATTTTTGTTAGTATGCCATAGATTAAATTTTTTTCCTTAAAAGCTATTTTTTTTTCATTGTCTCATGAATTTATCAAGCTTCCTAACCCTTCAATTGAGCAAGCTGAGGATTACAAGCAAAAGTGGTTTGAAAATGGTCTTGGAGCGTTAGATGGTACACATATTGATGTCCTCACACCAGTTGCTTAGCATGGTAGATGCAAGAATAGGAAGCAGAAGATAACTACTAATGTGTTGGAAGTGTGTGATCAAAATATGAAATCCCTGTATGTATTTGCTGGATGGAAATGTTCAGCATCAGATTCACAGGTACTACTAGATGCAATGACTAGGAATGACACTTTTTTTTTTGTTCTAAACGATAATTTTCTATCTTAGTATAACATAACGTCTTCTTGTAACAGTATTTAAACTGAGGTATAATACTAGCTTATTTTTTGTAAAACATTTAGGAAAGCACTACCTAGTGGATGTAGGATATACAAATGGCCTTTGATTTCTAGCTCAATATAGATAAGTTCACTATCATTTGAATGAGTGGGCGTCTTGTGGAAATAGTCCACAAACTTTGAAAAGAACTTTACAATTTGTGTCATGATTCAGCTTGAAATGTGATATAGAGGACTTTTGGTCTGTTAAAGATGAGATAGGCAATATTGAGGAGTTATTGATAATTTTTTTGAGGAAAAAGTATACTCGACCCCCTGAACTATATTGGTGCAGAGACTTTAACCCCCCACGCGCAAAACCGTCTAAGTGGACCCCTGTAGTACGTTTAGTGGCACAAATAAACCCCCACAGGCAATTTTTCTGGACGGTTTTGCCATGCGGGAAGCCAAATGGGCAACACGTTGGCTCGCTGCCTAAAGGGGTTGTAATTTTTTTTTAAAAAAACGAATTATATCCAGGGTCCCATGTGTCAGTCCCTCATACATCTTCTTCCTCGTCTCTCTCCCCCCTCTCCACCGAGTCCCTCATGCATCTTATTCCTCCTCCTCCCTCTCCTACAGGGCGACGCCGTCTAGTACGCCTCCGATGCTGCCATGGACGCGCTCCGCGTGCCGGTTCGGGCCGCCGCCGCCTCCGAGCTCCGCCACAGCCGGCTCCACTTCCACCTGCGCTCTCTGACCTGGCCCGATGGCCCCTCTCCCTCTTGGCTTCTCTCATCCAGAGAGGCAGAGCACCCTGCGCCGCCTCCCAAGCCCTTCCAACCCAGGAGCCACGCCACCAACCCGCCATTGCGTCAGTTCGTTGCCGGGCGCCGGCCGACGCCGTCTGGTCGCCCTCCGCCGACTCATCGAGGCCGAACCCTCCTCCCATTTTGCTTCCGGCGCGCATCAGGCGACCCTCCCCGTGGTGTGTCGGCTCACGGCGCACCACCATTCCAGGGGGTGGCGGCCAGCAGCAGGCAACCCGATGCCCCTCCCCTCGGGCCGGTTGTGGCGGAGCTCGTCAGCGACGGTGGCGGCCCGAGTCGGCGCCTGCACATGGAGAGCGTTGGAGGCGTCTGAGACGTATAAGGGTCTCGGTGGAGAGAGAGAGAGAGAGAGAGAGAGGAAGAGGGAGAAGATGTATGAGGGGCTGACTCATGGGACCCTGTATATAATTCATTCTTTAGAAAAAATTATAACCCCTTTATGCAGCGAGCCAACGTGTTGCTCACGTGGCTGTGTTGCTCACGTGGCTGCCCGCTTGGCAAAACCGCCTGTGAGGGGTATCTCTGTGTAACATCCAAATTTTTAAAACTAATTTGGCACATTAATAAATTTCTTAAACCACATGATTTAAAAACATTAAAATATTTAAGCATCATGGTATCATCGTTGCATGCATTGTCTTTAAAATAGGAATATGTTTTAAATTTTCCAAGATAATACCTTTGGTGGAAAATTGGGTATTTTGTTTAATTCATAATATTTCCTCAAAACCAGTCCTAGAGGTTATTTTAAATTGTGCTATCTATTTCTAAAAGGCAAGGTTATTTCTTCAAGATATTGCTTATCCAAAAGATTATTCAAAAATAAAGTCCAGTGGAAACCAGAAAAATTCAAAGTGTTTTACCCTCTTTCGGCCCAAGCTCCGGCCCACTTCTTCTCTTTCCCTTCCTTTCCCTCGCCCCTCTTTTTCTCCCTCTGGTTGGGTCGCCGAAGCCGTGCCGGCCCATTCCGCCGCAGCCACATCCCTTGCGCCTGTGCGACGGAACCCCGCTGACAGGTGGGCCCCTTCGTCAGCCTCTTCTTCCTCTTCCTTCTTCCGCGGCTCCCTCCTCCCCTGTTCGCCAGTCGCCCCCTCTGTTCTTCCTCTCTCCCGAAAACTCGTGGGCTCTTCCCTCCACGCGATTGTTCGTCCCTATCGTCTCCCTCCGTACCCTCTACTCTCACTGCCTCTCTGGTCTTGTCGCAGGCCAACCCGACGTGGTGCCATCGCGTCCAGCGTTCCCCTCCACGCCATCGGCCGGAATTTGCGCCGGCGACGTCGACCAATCTTGCGCGCCGCGTTAAAACTTCCCGGGCGGAGCGTGCCTTTAAAAGGGGAACTGCTACCCCATTGTCTCTGCTTCGCGCCACCGTGTCGATTGTCCACCCTAGCCGGTGCGCCGCTGCCCCATTCCACCACAACCTCCTTTTCCCCTCTCCTACCCCACCCTCGTTTCCTTCGGTCCGACCTCACCTTTGGATTGGCACGCAGGTCATCCCAGTGGAGCTCGCACCCGGTGGATTGGAGCCGTGTGATCCGCGCGCGTGCCCCGGAGCCCACGCCGTCGCCGCCGCCGTGGTTCCGTCGCCCTGCTACCTCCTTCGACCCGGCGAGCTTAAAGGTAGTTTCCTCCACCCCTCCTCGTTCTTCTAGCCGGAGGAATTGGGACCCGGTCGTGCGTCCAGGGTTGCCAAGACCCTCAATGCGCCCGCTTCGTTCATCTTTCGCCCCGCGCGCGCCTAATCGATTTCCGGTGACCGGAGTCGTAGCCACCGTTGGTTGCGCCGCCGTCGGAGCTGTCTCCCCTGTTTTTCCTCTCGCTGGTGCGGGCGGTACCAACGAGTGGGGTCGTGGGCCTCACTGCTCAGTGGGCGCCGTTTTCCTGGACGCTCCCGCCTCGTCAGCGTCCAGCCTCGCCGCGCCGTGGGCCGTGTGGTTGAGCCGGCCCAATACCGGGAGGCCCCCCTCTTTTCCCTTTATTTCTTTTCTTCTGATTTCTATTTTAAATCATTATTTGGTATCTTAAAGCAATTATTAAAAATAGCTGTTGTATTGTAAAAATTCTGGGAAAATTTATGCAAATGCTTTAAAGGTTCCTGGACCTTAGAAATGGTGTATTGCTGTGCTTGCATGTTTGCGCGATTAGGAGGTCAAGGCCCCGAAGACCCGATCGACGACGTCCCCTTCATTTTCCCGGGAACCGATCAAGGCAAGTTTCCCCTTTGAACATATCGTGGAGCCATTTTTGGTTGTTTAGAAAATGTTTACTAGATCTGAAAATATGCATGCTAGTTTAAAATGGTAAACGATGTATTTGGTAGACTTAGTTATCATGACCTAGTTGAAAAAGGTAGAAATAATATTAAAATTAAAAACTTTAGGTTAAAGAATAAACTTGCTTACATTACTATTCTATGGTAGGACAAAGTGCTTAAAAACCTCTTATGCGAAATGTTATCATTATTTGTTTGAAATGTGATTATGTGGAGAAAAGTTTGGGAAAAGTAGGATTTAAGGGTAGTGCATCAAGGATGATGCCTGGTAGGATAATGATTTTCCTCTTACCCCAAAAATCTTCCGACTACGGGGAGATAATTTTGTCGGTTGGTGCATACGACACGTTTTAAGAAAACTGGGCTAAAATGTCGTCTCTCCCCTAGTCTAAGGACTGTTTGTCCTATGATCCTACGAACTGAGCCATAACAGTACGACCTCGAGCCCCGTTATGGGACGGGCCCGGTCGTTAGCTCTCGTGGTTAGCATTCTTGTGGCGAAACACTTCTGGTGCGTAGCCTCTCGAGGGTAAAGCGTACCCACTTTGCAGAGTTAAAACTATCATGATAGCCGTGCTCACGGTTATAAGCGTGCGAAGGGACTGTTCATATGGTAGTTCTTCATTTTTAAAACCGGTTTTAGAAAAGGGTTTTAAACGGAGGATTTGAGATGCATAAAGAATTTGAGAAAGTTTTCTTTTGAGTTAGGTGCCACCGGCTACATTCCGGATTGGGGGTCGGCCTACCGGAAATTGTTCGCGCGAAATGAGCCTAGCCGTTTTGAGAAAAGAAATGAGAAAGGATTTTGATCTCGCTATGGCACTGAGGCCAAGTGGCGAGAGTAATTTGAGAAGAGCCCAAAAAGGAAAATATTATGGTTTAATGTTTCCAAAATGCTTTGCCAAAATTAGGTCAATAAATGCTTTTCCGCAAAATATCCTAAGCTATCCTTGTACCAAACCCCATCTGCATCATTTCCGACTTGCGAGTACAATTTGTACTCACCCTCGTTTTTCCCCTCTCCCTTTTCAAAATTTCAACAGCTGGTCCGTCCGACTACGGCCCGCCATCCGAGGATGAGGACTCTGACTACGATGAGGAAGCGTTCTCCGATGAAGACTATGAAGAGTAGGGTTGCGTGTTTCTACAGCCCTCGTGCCTGTGGAATAAATAAATTTCTAGATGTTGTAATAGGCTTGTATCGTTGTGTACTCTGTATTGCGGCCTGCGAGCCGTTGCTTGTGTAATGTATTGGACTAAGTTCCCCTATGTAATAATCAGAACGTTGGTAATATATCGTTTCTGTTTAACTGTGTGTGCTAGCCATGATCCTTGGGACTAGTACGACTTTACGCTGGCGGAATCCGATCTTGTAAATCGGGTGCCGACATTGTGAAACTAAATGTACTACTGGGGTTCACCTAAGCGGTTTTGCACGTGGAGGGCTAAAGTCTCTACACCTCTATAGCTCAGGGGGGGCAAGTAGACTTTTTATTTTTTTGACTTACCAACTCAGTTTTGTCATGAGTTTACTGTCATATTATCGATTCATTCATAACATAATCAAAAACTATGTTGACATGTCAACTACCTTTGGCGCGGATTCGTATCATCAATGCCTGTTGCATCCTTCATAATTTCTTAAAAGATAGACAACGAGAAATGGATGGTATATTGTTGAATCATGTGACTAGGGTGATAAATAGTGCTGTTGTTGAAGATCAAAAAGTACCAAATATGATTAGACATGTTTGATCAACAAATTAGTGAAACAATTACCGAGTTAGTTTCGCTAATCAAATGTGTATTGATTGTTAAGCGAGGCTTGGGCAAAATATTTTATTAAAAGATTTCTATTTTCATGTTATATGTTTTTTTGTATTAGCATGATAAAATTGCTAGCATGGCAGCATGGATGTTATCTGTTTGTTGATTGTAAACGTACTTTTATATTATGATTTTTTTGTATTAGCATATATATAATTGTTTTGTTACTTTTGCTTGCTGCATCAAAGATGGACAAGGTGAAAAAAAAAACATTTTAGGGGCTATGTTGTGTGGACGAATGAGATAAGTGAGGCATTGTTGAATGTCTTTGTTGATCACTACAACAACGATGGCTATGCTCAAAATGGATGGAAATCCCATGTTTACACTGATACAGTAAAGAATGCCCGTGAGAGTTGTAGTCTGGAAATCACAAAGGACATGCAATGTCATTTCAAGAAGCAAGACGTTTTGACAAGCACTATCTTGTTATTAGGAAGATGCTATCATGGAGGGGATTTGAGTGGGATTGGGAAAAAAACAAACCATCAGTTGCTCGTAATTTATATGGTGTTGCAAGAAAGCAAATGATTTCCATCCGATCAATGACCAGCACACAGAATGGAAAATGGGTATATGACATTATCCATACTAGATTTACGATCATTGTCGGGGATAAAATCATGGCCCATTGTCATGGCCCACTTTCTGACGGCTTAATCGAACAGCCTCCTAGGGCCTAGCTTCCTAGAAAGTTCTATCAGGCCCATGTGCATCCTACCGAACATCTTCCTGTTTGGTACGGTGCGTAACGGCCTAAGATTCCTGTTTGAGTCCGACTTGAACAAGAGTTCTGCACGGCTACGTGAAGACCCGGACGTAGTTTTCCGGATTGAAGCAGACATCGTGATCCTCAAGAATTGGAGTATACCTTATCTACCGCGGGATGTATTTGGCATGTATATGAGTTCGTTATGATCTCGTGGTTAGCCCTGCTCGATTATCCTCCGGTAGGTCGGTTGTTCAACACTATATAAACCGAACCCCTACGGCGTGTAGAGGGCACGTCCACGACATCAGGCTTGAGTGATCGCATACTTCATCCTGTACACCCATAATCTCGCCGAGACCTGTTCGTCTCGTCGAGTTTCCTCCTTGTAATCCTCTTTTGCATAAAGAAGCGTTGGACGTAGGGCTATTATCTCCCTCAGAGAGGCCTGAACCAGAATAAAAACCATGTGTCTCCCTGTTACTCGTTGATTGCTGTTCACCTTGCTCGGCAGGTGTCGGACCCGGCCTAAATGACCGAATCCTAATGTGCTATACAGTACTAGTCCCAGAAGATCATGGTTAGTACACACATAAACAGAACTGATACATTGCCTTCGAATTACATTATTACAACATAGGGGACTACGGGTCCCAAAAGGAGTCACAATTCAGTACATCAAGCACGGCACGCAGGCCGAGATACAGAGTTACACAGACGGTCACACAGGGACCTAACATAGCGTGGCTTTATTCTAGCTAGTAGGCTAATCCACAGGCAACGGCGGTAGGCGACACGCAACCCTACTCTTCGTCTTCGTAGTCCTCCTCCTCCTCGTAGTCCGAGTCCTCCTCGAAAGCAGAGTCGTAGGGGAGCTCGGCGGCTGTTGAAATTTTTAAAGAGGGGCAGGGGAAAACAGGGGTGAGTACAAAGGTACTCCGCAAGTCGGGAATATATGCGGATGGGGTTTAGTACAAATAGAAGGTTTGGGTAGTTTTGCAGAAATGCAATTTTTGTTTTTCCTAATTTTTGCAAAAGCAATACTCAGAAATCTTTCAATCTCAAATCTTTATCTTTTGGGGCTCCTTCTCAAATTCTCTCGCCAATTGGCCACAGCCATAGCGAATTCCTTCCTCAGTCTCTTCCCGTTACGGGGAATCACTCGGAACGGGGTTTAGGTCCCACCAAGCGAGCAGTTCATGATAGGCCGAACCCAATTCATAATACAAGCCGGTAGTACCTATCTCAAGATCAAAACTCTTTCTCCACAACTTTTACTCAACTCAAATCCTTTTTGAAAATTCCCGATTTTTGGAAAAGAAGAGATACCATATGAACAGTCCCTTCGCATGCTCATAACCGCGAGCACGGCTACCATGATAGTTTAAACTCTGCAGAGTGGGTACGCTTTACCCTCGAGAGGCTACGCACCCAGGAGTGTTTCGCCACAAAGCCGTTAGACTCAAACACCAACGGCGACCGCCGGGAGTCTCCGTCAGGGTCTTTCGGCTAACAACTAGGCCCGTCCCATAACAGGACTCGAGGTCG
>SPJY01037954.1:2558600-2624293 GCA_005191435.1 Raddia distichophylla | reverse complement strand
GGGGGGGCGGGGGGGGACGGCGGGGCAGCGACGGAGGCGGCGTGGGGAGACAGCGACGGCGGCGGCTCGGGGAGGGAGGAGGAGGCGGCGCGGTGAGGCGGGGGATGGCGGCGGCCAGGGTCGGGGTGGGCGGCGGCGGCGCGGGGCTTTGGCTCGTGCGCTAAGTGCCCTAGCACTTAGCGCACGGGCCACTCCTTTTTGTAAATGGAAGAGCAATGTCGGCGGCCACGACCGCCGACACTGCGCCACCGATACTACTTAAAAGGCCGCCGAAACTGCTTAACTTAACAGCTATAATTTGTGGGTCCCATTCGATCAGTTTCATCGGCTACAAAGCAGGCCGCCAACATTGATTGTCAGTGTCGGCGGCATAATACAAGGCCGCCGACATAGCCCCTCCCCGCCATCTCTCCGGCTCTCCCTTGGGCCCACGGGGTTTAGCCTAGGTGCCAAGTGGCTTCCTAGGTCATGCTATTGGCACTTGGCACCTAGCCTAGACTCCCGTGGGCCCGGGGAGAGCCGGAGAGAACGCGGGCTTGAGGGAGGAGGATCTGTGTCGGCGGCTAAACCTCTGCCCGCCGATATAGCTCAATCAGTATCGGCGGCAAATTGTTAGGCCGCCAACATAGAATGCATTTATGTCGGCGGCCAAAGCTACGACCGCCGACAGAGCCCCTCCCCCTCAAGCCCAACGTCTCTCCGGCCCTCCCCCGGGCCCACGGGGTCTACGCTAGGTGCCAAGTGGCTTCCTAGGTCATGCTATTGGCATGACGCGTCATTGGACCGGGGAATGCCGTCTCGGCTCAAGCTCTACGGCGAGTTCCCTTGGAACCTTGACGTTGTATCGCGTTTCGGGCTTGATCGGCTTACGGTTCCAAAGGAACTCGCCGTAGAGGTCGAGCCGAGACAGCACTCCCCGGGCTAATGAGGCCTCATGCCAATAGCATGACCTAGGAAGCCACTTAGCACCTAGTCTTGACCCCGTGGGCCCGGAGGAGAGCTAGCGAGAAGGCGGGCTTGAGGAAGGAGGATCTGTGTCGGCGGCCAAACCTCTGGCCGCCGATATAGATCAGTCAGTATTGGCGGTAAATGTCAAGGCCGCCAACATTTAGACCATTTATGTCGGCGGCTAGAGCTTAGGCCGCCGACAGAGCCCCTCCCCCTCAAGCCCGGCATCTCCCCGGCCCTCACCCGGGCCCACGGGGTCTACGCTAGGTGCCAAGTGGCTTCCTAGGTCATGCTATTGGCATGAGACGTCATTGGACCAGGGAATGCCGTCTCGGCTCGAGCTCTACAGCGAGTTCCCTTGGAAACTTGACGTTGTATCGGCTTTCGGGCTTGATCGGCTTACGGTTCCAAAGGAACTCGCCGTAGAGGTCGAGCCGAGACGGCACTCCCCGGACTAATGAGGCCTCATGCCAATAGCATGACCAGGGAAGCCACTTGGCACCTGGCCTTGACCCCGTGGGCCCGGGGGAGAGCCGCAAGGAAGGTGGGTTGAGGGGAGGGTCTTTGTCGACGGCTAGTAGTTTAGCCGCCGATATAGACACATCAGTGTCGGCGGCACTTGGTTTGACCGCCGACATAGATGCTATGCTGAATATTAATAAATATTTGCAGCTATGATATATTGAATATAAACTCCTGGTCACCTGGTTATCAGCGCGCAGCGCGGCGCGGGATCCCCACAGGTCGTGGGTTCGAGCCCCGTCGTGCCCCGTGATATTTCTTTTTATCAGTGTCGGCGACCTTTTAGATGCCGCCGACATTGAGTGGTATGTCCCTCCCTCGCAGCTAAGTTGCTGGCCCCGCATGGCAGCGACGTCGCCTTACTGGCGCGTGGGACCTTCTTAACGTCGTCCTGTCCAACCCGTTATTCTTCCGTCTGAGGGTGGGGCAATATCGGGGGCATTGTTTGAACCGCCGACATAGACTATTGGGCGGGCACGAAAGGGGGCTGACCCTTTGTTGGCAGACTTGGTTGGGCCGCCGAGATTACTCTGTCTGTGTCGGCGGTTTATTTTATGCCGCCGAAATTGGTTTGTCGGCGGCGTCCGACCGCCAACACTGAGTTTTCTGGCCGCCCACGTACGTAGATATCGTTTCCTGTAGTGAGTGTTAATTAACAGCATTAGAATTAGAATCACCCGCGCTAGAATATTTCACATGCACATAAATTAGTCGACACAGTTGTTCTTGCAGCTAGGACAAAATACACGATGATCAAAAGAAGTTCATCATCAAGTTCATCATCACACAGTCAATTGTTCGAAAAACATCATCAAACTTAATTCGAATTATGGCAGCATCACGAAGTTACTATTAGGCTCGCTGAAAAAGGACATACTATGGTGCAGGATTAGTTGTAGGCTTGTAGCTAGTACCGTACGTGCGCATGCATGCACGCTGAAGCTGTCTCGGACTCTCGGTCTCTCAGGCTCGATCTCAGTGAATAAGCGTATTCAGATTCAGGTGGCGTGAGTTGGGGAACACCACTGGTGCGAGCTCCCCCCACTGCTCCTGGAAGTAGGCCAGGCTCTCGGTCGCCATGATCTGGTGCTTCTCCGCCGCCTTCGCCTTCTCACGCTCCTCCAGCTCCGCCCTACCCTTCGCCTGATTTCTCGCCTTCGCCTTGTCCCTCGCCTTGCTGATCCTCGACTGCTTGTCGGGGAGATGGGGAGCATCCACCAATCTCGTTGACGGCGGCTTTGATGTGGACGCCGCCGCTTTTCTTGCCCTCGCCGGCTTCTCCCCCCTGCTGCGGTCGCCGGCGGCAGTCTGCATTTCTCCCTTCTCATCTGCCAGCTTCTTCCCCATGCGGTGGTCGCCGGCCGTCTGCTGTCCTCCGGCTCCCTCCTCCGCCGGCGGCTCGTCGTCCTTGCCGTCGACGATGGGGAGGTTTCTCGAGCCGTCCTCCTCGTAGGGTGAAGACGCGACGTCGGTCATGACCTCCCGGATGGCGCCCTCCGATGTGTCGAGGAGCCACCACATCGTCTTGCCGGCGTTGTTGAAACCGAGCTTGCATTGGAGCTCGTAGAATTTCGGGGCGATGTCAAGGGGCAGCCGAATCCGCTGGTCCCTCATCCCGCCGGCGGTGCATATCTTGCTGTGCCGGTCCTTCCTCCCGGCCTTCGCCTTCCGCGGCGGCGGCTGCTCCATCAATGGGTACCACCGTTGCCAGCAGCCCAGCACTTAACAGCAGCACGAGGTGGAAGGGGTTGGCGGCGACTGCGAAAGAGATGCAGAGGCGGTGGCGGCCCCGGCCGGAGGTGGGAAAGACGATGTTGGAACCGCGGTTCTTGGGAGTTGGGCCTATTCGTTAGCCTCCGGGTTCGATCTCCTCACCGCTGACCTCACGCCGCCGTCGAGCGTGATGCCGGCGGATCAACCCACGCCTGCGCCGTTTGTCGCCGGCGCGCTAGAAGAGAAAGCCGCCGCTTGATCCACGGCCGCCACCACCGGAGCCGGAGTAGGTCAGCTCCCCGGCGTCGCTAGATCCGACGGCGGAGGACTCTCTGTCGTCTCATATCTCCGTGCTCGCCACCGCCGAGGAGGACGCCTACGCCGGGGCAGGGGCAGGGGCCGGGGCTCGCCGTCGCCGCCGCTTCTTCCATCTCCCTGCCGTTGGACGTTTGCTGGCTCGCCGCCCGAGCGAGAAGACGAAGAGAGAATGGCGAGGATATTTGAGCACTTGAGCCCACGGGCTGGTAGAAGTGGAACTGTCTGCTCACTGCTCGTGACTGTGGATGACCTAGGTGACGAGGGGAAGAGAATGACACTGTTGAGAACTTAGGAGATTCAGGTTGTATACAGTTGACAGTTGTTCTTGTTCCTGCTGCTGAGTTGCATCCAAGGGGCAGCAGGAAGCCAGGAAGAACGAACAGTTACTTCTGAACTGAATGTAATCTCTTTGAACCGAAGCAATTTCAATCTCCCGGTCAAATAAATATGCATGATCCAAAGCTATAGCAGCATGGATGGAAGAGGATAAAAGGGGAAAATGTTAGTCTCCGTGTTAATCTAACGAGCATGGTATCTACTCTCTCTGTCTCCAAAAAAAAATGTCTTTCTAATATTTAAAATTTGTCCCACAAAAATTGTCATCTTGTGTCATGGGTCTCACTTCTATTATTACTGCACTTACACCCAAACATCCACCACTCTCAATGGTCAATTGTTAGTCTTGCATGCGCATTAATTATGTTTCTTTTCCAAAAAAACCAAAGGCACATACGTCATTTGGCCTGCATATATATTAGTCTCTCCGTTTGAATGATAGAATGGCATTCTTTTGAGAACGGAGGGAGTACACATTTACACGACTATTTTTGTGATCAGTGAGGATTCCTTTTTTATTTTGAGCTTATTTTTTACATAGTTGACATAGACTCCTCTGTTCTATAGTTGACATGGGCGGCGGCGGCGACGCCGGGGCGCCCGATGCAAAGGGAGTGGTGGTCTCGTACGCAGAGAGAGCGGCAGTGGCGGCGCCAGCTCAGCCTACGGCAGCGTCGGGAAGGGACGCGGCGGCGACGACACTGGGGCGCCCAAGGTGGAGGGAGCGGCGGTGACAGCGCCGGCTCAACCCCAGCGATGGCGGCGCCAGCTCAGCTGGGGAGGGAATGACAGTGGCGGCATCGGTTTGGCCCGCGGCGGCGTTGGGGAGGGACAACGGTGGCGGGAGAAAGTGTGGGACGAAGGACAGGGGGGAGGAAGAGAGGCAGAGTACATGGCCATATGATGTGATTGGTTTTACCTTCTCCCATTGGTCGCCTGATTCTACCGATGAATATTAGAGCTTTTTTTTTCTGTGGTTGCATGCCATGCTTCCCCTCTACTCGGTATATACAGGAGAAGAGGTGAGGAGAATATGACATAATAAAATAGAAAATTTTCAATTGGCCGTGTATCGAGCCTTTCTAAAGGAGAGAGGAGGAAGCTTTCTAACAGCTTCTAGGACTTTTTAGGGGAAAGAAAGGCGGGGGAGCTTTATGAAAATTTTTAGGATGCTTACAAAAGATTTCAGAAATTTCCAAAAACTTCTAAATGTTTCTAGGGAATTTAGCACATATTATTTTTCTTCCATTTTTATTTCAATCTTTTTATCATTCAACACTTAAAATATTTTTTTATATAATTTTTGACTCTCCAAAGTCTCGGGAGTCATAACTCTGTTAGATTATAATTTTTGATTGATTTTAGTTAAAAGAGCATGGCTTTAAGGGCATGCACAATGCTGGCCATATGTTGACTCAACCTCAAATTTCATTATCCATGTATTTAATTTGGTTATTTACAACCCCAAAGTTCGGTCTAAGACCAGCATTTGTATCCACCATTACATATTATCCTTGGAGTACTAGGCAGCATGAAGCAAGGGACCGAAGAATCATTGCAGGATCAGCAAGTATTGACTCATTGAGCTATGCTTTGGATTACCTGATTTGAAAAAATATATATTTTCTTTCCTTTTTTTCTTTCAAAACTTTTTATCATTCAACACCTAAAATATTATTTTATAATTTTTTGGTTCTTCAAAATCTCGAGGGCCATAACTTTGTTAGTTTGTAATTTGCGACTGATTTTAGCTAAAAGGGCAAGGCCTTAAGGGCATGCACAGTGTCAATGCTGGTAATATGTTGACTTAGGTCCTGTTCTTTTGAGCTGATCTGGATAGCTGAACAGTTGAACGGCTGAAATGACTAAATTTTGAGAGCTTCTCGAGATAGCCTCGAAATTCGGATCCATTTCATTTGACTTGCTTTTGAAAGCGTAAGGATCCGCCTTTAAACCAGCGAAAAAACGGACTCAAAAAACTTAAAACATATATCTTTTTAAAACGTAGATAAGTCGTTAACTATTAAGCCGTTAAGATATTAAGCTGAAAAGAACTGGGCCTTAACCTTAAATTTTACTATTCATATATCTAATTTCACTATTTACAACATCAAATTTTAGTCTAAGACCCACATTCGTAGCCACCATTACCTATTGTCCTAAGGCATGGGCAGCATGAAGTAAGGAGCTGGAGAATCTGTCATTGCAGGATCAGCAAGTATTGACTCCTTATGCTATGCTTTGTGTTGGTGTAGTGCTATAGATCCGACGTCCGATCCATAGAAAAAAAATCGTACGCTTTTTTAATATATAATTTTTTAAATATAAATATGACACCGATGTTAGTAGTATTGAAACAAGAAAGATTTGTTCAGTGAAACATGACGAAACATGTACAAACATGCTGAAACATGGGCAAAAAATGGTGGAAACATGGTGGAAAAACTGATGAAACATGCCATGTTTTCACATGTTTCATGGTGTTTTTAAGAAATTTGAAATTTCACAACAAAAACACGAAAAAACTATCTCAGATCCACTGTCTTCTTTCCCGAATCCGACGAGGTACTGTGTGGTTCTCAACAAAAATGCAAAATACAAAAAAAAAAAAAAAAACCAACGTCCCCTCATGTCCACTGCCTTCTTCTTCAAATGCGAAGAGCTCCTATGTTGTTCTCGCCGAATCCGACAATCACGGTCGTCTTTCCCTCACCGAATGAAACCCCGAAAGAGATTAGAGATGGGGAATAGATAGAGAGAGAGGGAGAGGGAGAGAGGGAAGGAGGACTCGCTTACAACGTTGGACGATTCCGACGGGCGGCGCCGCTAGAGACGACGCAAAATCGCTGGCTGCCTGTGTGAAGGGAGAGACAAGTGGTGGAGAATGAATAAGCGTTGCTTTGATAAGCTTCCGTCTTGCGCAGATGAAAAGGTCTTATGGAGGCATGCAGTCGTTGGATGCCTACTCGCGGCGTGGATTTTGGCCAGGCCGTCCGATCTGGTCTGACGCCCGGCCGGAAGCATTTCCGTTTGTGTTGGCCAATCTGAAAACTTGCAGCGTCGCAACTTATTTTGGCTTGGAGAGCTGTCCTTAAAGCTGACATCTGGGCTGGTTTACACTAAAAGTCTAGAAAAAAAATAAACGGCCCAACGACCATAGTCCAGTACACCAGTCTCGCTCTCGCCGGCTGTTGTAAAATCCAGCCGAGCCGTGCCTGGGCTTTCTGTAATTCTTTTACGGCGATTTTTTCCTCAGGCCTCCCTCCAGATTCCGGAGACGCAGCTACACAATAATGTGTGCTCGTAGAGATGTATTCCAGCCGAGCCTGAGCGGGCTTGACTCGGTTCCCAAATGATACCTCAAGTGATAACCGGGGTCTGGTATCGAGCTCGTAGAAGCTGGTTAGACTCCAGCTTTGTTCAGTTTCATCTAGGTACACAGATAATGTTCCAATTTACATATTTCAGCTTGGATAAGCTTGAGCTTAGTCTCTTTTTAAGCTCTGAGTGTAAATAATATCTCAATTTTATGTTTGAGATCGGGTAGGTTTGAGCTCTACTCTTTCTGAGTTCGTCAAAGATTCCTATCTGATGGGCCTTGATTACCTGATCGTTACCTTGAGCTGTAGGCCTTGTATCTGAGCTCAAGCTCAAACCAAACTACTCTCGGAATTGAGGCCGGATTTTGAGACCGGATTTGGTTTGCTGTTTATGGTACGAACAAGTTCATTTTACAACCTTGAACTATACTGAAAGTCCACTTAGCCCCATAAACTATAGAAACCATTTATTTAAACCCCTTAACTATAAATACCGGAGCAAAACACCCCAAAGTGGTTAATAGTGGTTTTGACATTTTTAACTTAAAAAGTCCATTCCACCCCCCTCAACTTATTGAACAAGTTCAATATTTTTTTTTAGCTTAGGATGTTGTTGGACTTTTCAATAATTTAAGGGAGGTAAAATAGGTTTATTTAAATTAGAAATGTCAAAATCACCGCTGAAACCACCATAGGGGGCTATTTGATCTTATTTCCCTAGTTGAGGTGATTAAATGTACTATTTGACACTCTCTCCTTTTTTATATAAGAAATATAGTTTGAGCGGTATTGTTTAGAAATATAAGGCATGCATATGAATTTATTGATGTTATCTTTGTGTTTATCAAAAACCACATCGTTTCGACAAAACCAAATAGCCAAAGTAAAACGGTTGCCCTAACTAAAATAAGCATTTTTAATTAAAGATGTCCCTTGAAGCTAATAACCCAACAAATGAGTCGAGTTTTTTGGAGCCCTTGAACTAAAAGTAATGTGGACAATATGGCACACAAATTTAGCAAGATGAAAATGAAAAAGGAGATAAGAGATGAATATTCTCATTAGTGCTAAAAATAATTCTAGTTCCTACTCCAGTTTTGTCGTTGTATTCTACATCGGTGTGTGCCCCCGCGCCGCCGCCGGGTGTGACCAGCGTCCAATTAAGAAGTGTACCATACTTGGAATTACCAGGCCCAAACAGATCAAGGTCTGGTTTCAGAAAAAGTGAAGTTCAAGCCATGTGATTAAGACACGTGTCGTTCGGCGCACAGGCGGGCGATCAGGTGTTGGGCGAGCGCGCTAGGGCAACAGGGGGTGCGCAGGCCCCACGGTCAGTGACACAGGACGAAGGTGCAGGGAAGCTTCCTTGTTAAGGATTTCTTTGGGATATACCGAATCCGGAGCATTTAATGCGACGGAACCGCTCTGACGGAGTGGGCGCGGCTCTGACGATATTGAAAGTGCATCTAGGCCCTATGTGGATTTTGGTGATAGATGGTAGGTAAATTAAAGAGCTAATATGTTTTTTGAAGTCATAGACAGATTTTAAATCTTGGGAAACTGATTTGGAAGACAAATGGAGACATTAAAGCTAAAAGGAGAAGACGGTGTGCTTTTTAAATAGACTTAGATCTTTTCTTTTGTATTGAGTCTAATGACTTGTCGTTACTATTAATAGGGATGCAACGGAAAACCACTTTTAAATGTTCTTAGTGCTCTTGGTTGATGAAACTTGACATATTCTATCCACCAACCAAATTTGAGGAGTTTTGCTCATAAACAAATCGGACTATCCGATGTTGAACCAGAATATCCGATGTATATCAAAATATCCGATCCTTAGTCCGTTTGATCCCTCTCTCTCGCAGTCGCAAAAATATCGGACTATCCGATAATTTTCTCGGAATGTTCCGATGTGAATGGGACTATCCGATGGTAGGTCCGATTGACCCCTCTCTGTCTCCAGTTCCAAAAATATTGGACTATCCGATAATTCCCCGGAATGTTCCAATATGTATCAGACTATCCGATGATAGGTCCGATTGACCCCTCTCTGTCTCCAGCTACAAAAATATCCGAACTATCCGATAATATTATCGGACTATCCGATATGAATTGTTTCCTCTTTGATTGATCCTTATATGAATATTCTCAAAATCATTCCAGGAATCCAAATATAGCCTTTGCGTCGAGTTTCACTCATTTTCATATCGGACTATTCGATGTCTGTCGGCAGCAAATGGCTAGTTGGTGGGCGGGAGTATTTATTCCCCTCCTCCCCCACGGGCTAAGGGTGCCTTCCACATTCATTTCAGCTGAACACTTATTGTAAACCCTAGCTCCTCACCTTCCATCTTCAATTCAACTCAAATTCCATTGATTGCATCTTTGTGAGAGTGAAAGATCTAGAGGCTTTATGTTGGTCAAGCTTCACCCTTGAGCACTTGGTTCGATCTCTAAGTTGGTTTTCCATCGGATTTGTTACTCTTGGAGTTTAAGGGTTCCTAGACGGCTAGGAGTCGTCCTAGAGCCACTGGTACTTGGTGTGGTGGTTGGGGAGAGTTTGTAAAGACCGGATTCGCCTCCGAAAGGGAAGGATCCAAAGAGTGAAACCAGAAGTGCTTGGTGCAACCCGGGAGGTTAAGGGTCAAGAGGGAGGCTCAAGTGTGACCGAGCCGCCTCAACGGAGACGTAGGATCTCCTCAAAGATCCGAACTTCAGAAACAACTTCTTCGAGTCTCCTTGTGGTTTTGGGTTTCCTTCCTTCTCTCGTTGTCTGCGCTCTAACCCTATTTGGTGCAGGTGGTATCCTTATTTTGTCGTAGTTCGTTAAACCCTAGTTTCAGCGATATTGGATAGTCTGATTCCATATCATATTGGACTATCCGATGTTTCATCAGAACATCCGATATTGTTTTTCGCTGTGTTGTTAGTTTGCTGAAAAATTTGTAAAGCCTATTCACCCCCCCTCTAGGCTACATCTCGATCCTTCAGATATGATTGTGCCTGCCCCGCTAAGTGATATCAGCTACACTGTGGCCGTCTCCGTAGACGTCCCGTTTGCGCCAGCTACGGTGTGACAAGACAGGCGCTAGGGGCAGGCGGGCCGCTCTATCTCATCTAACTTGTCACGTTGTCAAAACAAGGGCAGGAGAGGTGGCGGCGAAGACTAGCACCGGAGGAATGATGGCCACAGTGGTAGGATCATTTAATGGGGCACTGTGTAGCACGTTGTAACCCACGCCAATCCGGGTATATAAGGGCTGAGGGTGCATCTGTAAAAGGATTCCCGGATCGATCCTGAGATCGGTCCCTCCCGAAACTAGCCAATTGATACATTGTAAGAAACTTGAGCAGGATTAGGGCTGTTACCCGATTAGGGGGTCTGAACCTGGGTAAACCTTGTCGTCTATTCTTGCGTTCTTGGCCAAAGAGAGAGGAAAGGAGTAAGCCGGCTACGCACACCCCTACTGCCAAACAATCGGATTAGGTCCCGGAGAACCAATCAGATGAAACACGCCACAAGTTTGCAAGATTTTCTTTATTCACAAGAACTACTTGCTCTAGATACCACAAAAGATTTTTATCTTTGAAGGGAGTTTTATTCTCCAAATAAATTTATTTGGAAAACAACAATACGATGCATCTATCTTTGGTTCATTGACCGAACAGAAAACATACCGTCCTCGTGCAGCTTTCAAATAAATATACCGTCCTTATTCCTTGTCCACCATTATTTATTATACAATTCCCTTCCATACATTTATAAAGAGCTCTCTAACATGATGTTGTACGTCTCACATATTTTGAATGCATTTATAATATGGATAGTAAGATTATTTTCTCTTGGCTTTTCTTGATTTCATAACTTTGATAATCTACGTGTCAATTCAAAATACGTTTTAAAAAAACAGAGGTAAACTTTCATGACACAGTTCAATGATGTAAAATGAACCTATTTCTTTATATTATTAATAGTTTGTTTTTAAGGTGGTTTCATAATAAAAAGTAACTAGAAAATAAATTAGTTTTTTATCAAATAAATATAAACCACCCTAAACGTACCGTTAATCTGCAATGCAATGCGAGCTTCGCATTCCTGTACGTTGTCGTTGGTACGCCCGGCCGTGCGGCGTGCCGTCACATAGCGAGGTACCACGTACGTCGGCGCGCTATAGGTGCCAGACCCAGGGGCGGACGCAGAACAAAATAGTAGGGGGGTCTAACAGAGTTATCTTCTACCTCTAGACCCTCCTTCTTCTCTTTCATACCCTAAAAATGTTAGGGGGGCTAGGGGGGTTCCACTGCCACAACAAGGGTAGAAGGGGCTGGAGTCCCTTCAGACCCGGTGCTAGGTCCGCCCCTGGCCAGACCGAAAGATTAGGAATGGAGAGTACGACCGGCCGGCGTAGGTGAGCCTGCCTGGCTCCGAAATCGCTCGAGGTGTTGCATGAGGCTGCTGAGAACCTGAGATGCGGGTACACGTACGCTAGCTGCTGATGCTGGGTCAGGTTCGTCTGTGCTGCACACGTCGATGCATCAAATTTCAAGATTCTCCTTTTGCTTGCATCCATGCACAGGGGTCAGTTCAAAGCTCCCTCAGCCCGATTTTCGAGCCAATAAAATATTACAGGTGCGTTTGTTTGTTTACCGTCCTGGGTGGCCATGCAATTGCATTGGTTAATTATGATCAATCTATGTCATGGTATTTCGTTAGCAAAATTTCAGATGTTTAGTTTGTAGCCAATTACGATTGACCAATTAAAATAATAAATAATTAAAAATAAAGAAATAGGTTGTTTAGTATATCAGATGAATTATAAAATTTGTTTTGTGTAAATTACCGTACGAAATAGATATACAAATGAAAAGTTTAATTTCTCTTGACTACTAGTTGTTGACTTTGTGTGACTGGTGTTGAGCCCTCCCAACTCAGAAGGAAGGCATAAAGGTCTTGTTTGTTTCAGTTCGAAGTTACTAAAAATTTTAATATAAAAAGATTGTGGCCTCTCAAAAGACGTATTAAAGAGTTCAAAAATTATGAAAAAAATATTTTACGAACTTTAAAAAGAACCATATATAAAACCACACAAAAATAATTACAAAGTATTACGTCATTGGATTTATAAAAATAACAAAATTTAATTTAATTTAAGCTGAAACAAACCAGCCCGAATGCGAGGGGCGGCCGCATTCTGCGCCCTTGGCTTCGCCCACAGCGGTGTACAAATAACTCGACGGCGAGAACTTTTTTTTTTTTTTTGGCAATGCATGGATTTCAACGTCGCCATATCCAAACGAAGAGATCACCACAGCGTGACCATTTATTGGCAAAGCTAAAGAAGATCATGAACCGAACGTATCCTCTGTGTAAATGGTATCAAAGCATCATTTTAATTTGCTAAACATTACATGCTTTCTCGATCAAGTGGAGTTTTTTAAGCCCTGTCAATGTCGATAATTGTTACCTGCTTTCTAGTGCGTATTTGTTGCAATTTGGTAACATCATCGATGAACTTTTTAACGAGTTAAACAGAAACCCAATTAAGATAGGGAACATATCACTACAAGAAACGCTTAAAATCTCAAGGTCCCTTAAAAGGCTCGACGGCCACCGTGCGCGGTTGTAAGAGGGTAAGCAATCTCGACGTCCACATAAAAGCCGTCGAGATAAGGGACAAAGGCCGTCGAGATAGTCTCCATCCAACCCGCAGCTGCTCCTCGTTACCGTGTAGTAATGGAGGAACAGCCCCACCGGCGGATCGATGCCCAGATAGCCTTCGCACAGGTATGCAAAAACGGTCATCTGGAGGATGGAGTTCGGATTGAGGTTTGTTACCTCCAATCCGCTGATATTCAAGAAGGCCTCGACGAAGTCGCTCTCAGGAGATCTCAACCCGAACAGTGCGAACTGTTCGAAGCTAACGAACTCTCCCTCAAGCGGCTCCGGAGTTTCCTCCTCCCCGGGCAGCCTCCAGCTACCGGCGTCGATGTGGCCCTCCTCCTCCCAGACCTTCAGGTCCTCCTCGGTCAAGCTGGTGCCAGAGAACTTGGCCATAGCGATTCCCAGGGTCGGACGAACAGGTTCGGTGGTGGAGTTTGGGTGCTTGATGCTGAGCTCGGTTGGAATTAGGGCTTGGGAAGGAAAGGCGCGAGAGCAGAAGTGGCTAGCCGCGGGCGGCTTGGGTGCTTTTATAGTCCCATATGAGCAGCTCTGCAACGGTTTGTTACAAAACGGCTAGATTTTACCGCAACGGCTAGGTAAAACGGTCGCCTGTTTTCACTGCGCACCGATAGGAAGTTACCGTTGGAGTCTGCCAACGGCTATTTTTTCCAGTGTCTGCACTGAAGGCTGAGTGCTCTGCTTGGGCAGATGTGATTCCCTGTTCGACGCGACAGAGTTGCTCGGTACTGATCGGGTTTGTTCGGTCCCGAATAAGTCCTGCTCGGTTGAACCACAACCTGCTCGGTCGTTTGCTACACGTCTTCGTAGTATAGAAGTTTCCCTCTTCGTGACTTGGAGTCTCAAGAGGAAGACCCCACTCTAGTGAGTCCTTCCACTTGAGTCTCAGGGGCTAGCTGTCGGGGATAAAATTACGGCCCATTGCCATGGCCCACTCCCTGACGGCCCAATCGAACAGCTTCCCAGGGTCCAGCTCCCTGGAAGGTTCTATCTGGCCCATATGCATCTTGCCGAACAGCCTCCTGGCTGGCATGATGCGTAACGGCCAAGGAATCGTGTTTGAATCCGTCTCGAATAAGAGATCTGCACGGCTACGTGAAGACCCGGACGTTAGTTTCCCGGATTGGGATAGAAATCGTGATCCCCAAGACTAGGAGTATGCCTTATCTGCCTCGGGATATATTTGGCATGTCAAGTTCGTTACGATCTGGTAGTTAGCCCGGTCCGATATTCCCTCGGTAGGTCGGTTTGCTCCGCACTATATAAACCGAGCCCCTATGGCGTTTAGGGGGCATCCAATATTGCTTGGTCGACATACCACTCGCCGAGATTTGTTCATCTCGTCGAGCCACCTCTTGTAATCATCTACGATATATAAGAAAGGCTGGACATAGGGCTGTTATCTCTCCCGAGAGGCCCGAACCAGGATAAAAACCCCTGTCTCTCTGTTCGCTGTTGTTCGTCTTGTTCGGCGTGTCTCTTATCTCCTTCTTAAAGAATCTTAGTTGACTTGGGTCAATATCCCAACCGTCGACAGATGTATATAGCCGTACAAATAGAACGACATCAAAAGGAACTTAAAGATGGTTTAGCCAATACAAAGTCTAAGATTATTCCTCTGATCATAATTAGTGAAGAACGACATTGCCACAACTTCCAAGGAATGACAAGTTGCTTTGATCCCCTCACGGTCATCCTCCTTATGCAGCAAGGACCAATTATGCAACCAGTAGGCTCATTTGCAGATCACTTGCATGAAAGAAGCATCTTTGTGTTTATCAAAAACCACATCGTTTCGACAAAACCAAATAGCCAAAGTAAAACGGTTGCCCTAACTAAAATAAGCATTTTTAATTAAAGATGTCCCTTGAAGCTAATAACCCAACAAATGAGTTGAGTTTTTTGGAGCTTTTAAACTAAAAGTAATGTGGACAATATGGCACACAAATTTTTTAGCAAGATGAAAATGAAAAAAGAGATAAGAGATGATGAATATTCTCATTAGTGCTAAAAAAATACTTCTAGTTTCTACTCCGAGTGGGACCAGCGCGCGTCCAATTAAGAAGTGTACCATACTTGGAAATAACAGACCCAAACAGATTAAGGTCTGGTTTCAGACAAAGTAAAGTTCAAGCCGTGTGATTAAGGCACGTGGCGTCCGAGGTACAGGCGAGCGATCAGGCCCCAGGCGCCGGGCGACCAGGACATGTGGCACCCGACGAGCAGGCGGGCGATTAGGCCCCAAGCGCCGGGCGACCCCAGGACATGTGGCGTCTGGCTAGCAGGTGCTGGGCGAGCGTGCTGGGGCATCAGGGGGTGTGCGGGCCCTACTGTCAGCGACACAGGACGAAGGTGCAGGATAACTTCCTTGCTAATGATTTCTTCGAGATACACCGAATCCGGAGCATTTAATGCGACGGAATCGCTCTGACGGAGTGGGCGGGGCTCCGACGATATGATTGCCCCCGCCCCACTAAGTGATATCAGCTATACTGTGGCCTTCTCTGTAGCCATCCCATTTGCGCCAGCTACAGTGTGACAAGAAAGGCGTTAGGGGCAGGCGGGCCGCTCTGTCTCCTCTAACCTATCATGTTGTCAGAACTGGGGGCAGGAGAGGTGGTGGCGAAGTCTAGCACTAGAGGAATGATGGCCACAGTGGTAGGATCATTTAATGCGTACTGTGTAGCATGTTGCAACCCACGCGCAGCCCGGGTATATAAGGGCTGGGGGTGCATCTGTAAAAGGGTCCCAGATCGATCCTAAGATTGGACCCTCCCGAGACTAGCCAATTGATATATTGCAAAAAGTTTGAGCAGGATTAGGGTTGTTACCCGATCAGGGGTCCTGAACCTGGGTAAACCTTATCGTCTGTTCTTGCGTTCTTGGCCGAAGAGAGAGGAGAGGACCGGATTAGGTCCTAGAGAACCTGTCAGCTGAAACATGTGCCGACAAGTTTGCAAGATTTTCTTTATTCACAAGAACTCCTTGCTCTAGATACCACAAAAGATTTTTATCTTTGAAGGGAGTTTTATTCTCCAAATAAATTTATTTGGAAAACAACAATACGATGCATCTATCTTTGGTTCATTGACCGAACAGAAAACATACCGTCCTCGTGCAGCTTTCAAATAAATATACCGTCCTTATTCCTTGTCCACCATTATTTATTATACAATTCCCTTCCATACATTTATAAAGAGCTCTCTAACATGATGTTGTACGTCTCACATATTTTGAATGCATTTATAATATGGATAGTAAGATTATTTTCTCTTGGCTTTTCTTGATTTCATAACTTTGATAATCTACGTGTCAATTCAAAATACGTTTTAAAAAAACAGAGGTAAACTTTCATGACACAGTTCAATGATGTAAAATGAACCTATTTCTTTATATTATTAATAGTTTGTTTTTAAGGTGGTTTCATAATAAAAAGTAACTAGAAAATAAATTAGTTTTTTATCAAATAAATATAAACCACCCTAAACGTACTGTTAATCTGCAATGCAATGCGGGCTTCGCATTCCTGTGGTCGTTGGTCGTCGGTACGTCCGTGCGGCGTGCCGTCACACAGCGAGCTATACGCCTATACCACGTACGTCGGCGCGCTATAGTTGCCAGACCGAAAGATTCGGAATGGAGAGTACGACCGGCCGGCGTAGACGAGCCTGCCTGGCTCCGAAATCGCTCGAGGTGACGCATGACGCTGCTCAGAACCTGAGATGCAGGTACACGTACGCTAGCTGCTGATGGTGGGTCAGATTCGTGGTTCATCAGCTGTGCTGCACACATCGATGCATCAAATTTCAAGAATCTCCTTTTGCTTGCATCCATGCACAATATTACAGGCGCGTTTGGTTGTTTACTGTCCTGGGTGGCCATGTAAATGCATTGGTTATGATCAATCTATGGCGTATGGTTTTTCGTTAGCAAAATTTCAGATGTTTAGTTTGCAGCCAGTTACGATTGACCAATTAAAATAATAAATAATTAAAAAAATAAAAATTAAAGTTATTAAAAATAGGTTGTTTAGGATATCGGATGAATTATAGAATTTGTTGTGTAAATTACAGTACGAAATAGATATACAAATGAAAAGTTTAATTTCTCTTGACTACTAGTTGTTGACTTTTTGTGGCTGGTATTGAGCCCTTTCGAATCGAAAAGAAGGCATGAAGGCCTTGTTTGTTTCAGCTGAAAGTTACTAAAAATTTTAATCTAAAAAAATTGTGACTTCTCAAAAAATGTTTTAAAGAGTTTAAAAAATTATGAACAAAATATTTTACAAACTTTAAGAAGAATTATATGTAAAACCCCATAAAAATGACTACAAAGTATTACGTCATTTAATTTATAAAAATAATAAATTTTAACTTAATTTAATTTAAGCTGAAACAAACCAGCCTGAATGCGAGGGCGGCCGGATTGTGCGCCCTTGGCTTCGCCCACAGCGGTGTACAAATTAACTCCACGGCGCGACTTTTTTTTTTTTTTGGCAAGGCATGGCATTCTACGTCGCCATCCAAAAGAAGAAATCACCACAGCTGACCATTTATTGCTAAGGCTAAAGAAGGTCATGAACCGAACGTATCTTCTGTATAAATGGTATCAAAGCATCATTCTAATTTGCTAAACATTAGTACATGCTTTCTCGATCAAGTGTTTTTTAAGCCCTGCCAATTAATGTCGAGGATTGTAACCTGCCTTCTAATGCGTATTTGTTGCAAATGTCTTGTTCCTATTGTTAACATCATCCATAGACTTTCTAACGAGTTAAACAGAAACCCAATTAAGATAGTTAACATATCTTGTGCAATCAAGATTACGGTAAACTTATAAAAAATTCTTTTTTGGTAGATGTACTTCATTGTTTACTTTAGCTATGTAAGAAATTTAAAAGCCAAGTTCATTTTATATTTAGTTATATAAAAAAAACTAGCAGTTTTGAGGAGTTCAAATTTGATAGAATTTAGGTCCTGTTTTTTTGAGCTGATCTGAATGTCTGAATAGTTGAACGGCTGAAATAATTAAATTTTGAGAGTTTCTCTAGATAGTCTTGAGATTCGGATCCATTTCGTTTGACTTACTTTTTAAAGCGTTAGGACCCACCTTTCGAACAGTGAAAAAACAGACTAAGAATACTAAAAGCATTTATCTTTTCAAAACGTAGATAAGTCGTTAAGCTGGTAAGACGTTAAGTTGTTAAGCTGAAAAGAATAGTGCCAACTTTTGAAAATTATAAATGAATTTGAACTTAAAATGAATTTGAACTTAAAATTGCACTTAATCTTTTTTTGTTACTTTCAATATTAAATGAATTTGAACTTAAAATTTTATACAGAGGTACAATAAATCGGAGAATACATCTACAATTTTTTTAAAAAAAAATTATAACTTTTGATAGTTCAGTTGCAAGCTGGTTACAGCGTAATCTTAATTGCATAGAATATGTTCCCATTAAGATATGTATCAGCTCCTGCAACACTACTCCAACCACCGGTACAAAGAATGATAGCAAACACGGCATTAGCTTAATAGAAACTTTTGAAAATATAAATGAATTGCTCATCTTTCTCTATTTGTTTACATCATGTTCAAGTAACTTAATTAAGTTTATTTGTTCAACCACTTTATCTATTTAGTTCTACACACAATTAATTTTAATTTAATCAGTTTATTTATTCAGCTCAGCGACTTTCAACATAATTCGATAGATGCAAACAATCATTAGAGCTCCGAAGTAGAATTAAGTTGTAAAATAAAGTATGCAGAGCTATAGTATCTGCTGGAATGAGATAATCTTTTAAAGTGTGAAAAATTTTAGAAAAAAAAAAGATAGATTATGCTGTGAATATATAGTACTATAAAATATGCATTTATTAAAGCTTCACGTGGAGGTACTCTAATATAAACAACCATTTAATGCCAGTAGGTTAATTAGTGGCTGATTACGCTTGGTAATAGCATCCTCAACAACTCTTGTAAATCACCCTATATAACACAAGCCATTATATTTAAAGCACAGCAAAAAAGAGAAAATTATGACAGATTTATACTAACAAAATCTGTCATAATTTTCTCTTTTTTGTTACTGCTAAAATGTAACTAATTTAAACTTAAAATTTTATATATAGGTGAAGTACGACTTGAAGTACGTGTATGATTTTTTTAGAATTTTTTATGACTTTTACTAGTTGGATTGTACGGAGATTGCACGAAAACTTCGATTGCACCGGATACGCTCCCTTCATGTTAATATTGTTTTTGCAACGGTGGTAGAGCGGATGCTCTGGTGAGTACGCGCGCGCGGAGATTTTTGGGGTTTGCCACCGTTGGCTGATAGATTGGACGTGACGTAGCTAGCCGCCTAGCCGGCGCGCAAATTGGGCGGCTGCACTGCAGCTGTAGCTGCTATAGCCTGGCTGCCTGGGAGAGACGCGCATGTAGGTGCGTAGGTGATATACACTGCGCGGCTCGCCCGAAAACGTCGGCTTTGTCCGGGGCCCCAGCCCGACGAGCAGTGCATGGCTGCGTGCACTGTAGTCTGTAGATGAGAGCCAGGGTAGCCAGCTAGCTACCAGGGATGGTGCACACGGCACACCACTCACCGAGCTGGAGAGGAAGACCGGTCAACCCCATGCACATGCTGGGATTCAAATTCCGGCCGAAATCCTGCGAAAATTTCATTGATTCCGTTGTCTCCGATTCAAGCTGAAACAAGTACTGTAGAAGGCTAGATAGTGAAAATTTCGCAGACTCCCTCCGAATGGAATTTTCGGCCAATCAAAATATGAATTTTCTCATTATTTTCCACATAAAATGAATTCATATTTGCCTTGATTAAAACAAAATATATACACTGTAATCCATTGTATATGCTGTCGCGGTGCGCCAGAAAGTACATACGTAGTGCATCCGTTTGATCCGTTGGAACGAGGTAGCTAGCCACCGTGTAATGCGCGCGGTGCATACTGACGTACATACCTGCAGTACTGCCGACGCGCTCGAACATATATGGAGCATACCTACGACCGAAGTACCGAACTTGTGTACGTGGACATGACATGCAAGGCATGGACTTAGGAGTATGTACATACGGGGAACGAACGCTTCACGTACAGATCACGAAGCAATACGCTTTTATAGGAACGAAAGTGGTGTATATACGATCGATGTACAGATACCTACCACTGTACCGCATGGAATATGGCTGCTCCTGCGCCCAGCATGGCGCTGCCGCCTGCGTGTCGGCCGGCTACCGCCATGTGTGAAACAGTGTCCCTAGGTTGGAAAATAAAATTATTGTCAACTAGCTTCTGTTGTTGCCATATTGCCCCGGCCCCTGGCCCTGCAGGCACAACCGCACAAGACGTTGAGAGGGGAGCTACTATGTAAATTTTTCTGAAGCTCTTTAATTAATTTTAATTTTGAAACATAATTTTTAATCAGGTATTATTTGACCTTGCCTTCGCTTCTATTCCCCATATAGATATTTCGTCCAACACTCTATAGGCAGCATTGGCATGCGGCGGCACGCCTATGGCCGCCACATCTTGCGTAATGCCATCATAGCTTGGTACGTACCACCCGAGCGCATCCAGATCCGGTGCAGTCGTTACTACGACTGCACGTTAAGGACTGCATCAAATCTTGGCCGTCCATTTTTTGAAGTACCGGCTGAGATGGATTGCTACAGTACTGTATGGTACAGTGTGAAACAGTGCCTTTTCGCTGCTACAGTGATCTGGCCGGTTTTGAGCCTTTGGATTTAGATCGGACTGCTCGCTAGTGACTGCTTAACTTGCAGTCCTTGCTACGACTGCACAGGAACCGGATCCCGCCCGAGCCCATGCCCATGCTACCTCCAGGACGTGCCTACACTCGATCATACGTACGTCCATCCTATGACCGACTCCATAGTCCATACATCTCATGCCATGCCACCTGAGTGAGTAAGGAATTATTTTTTTTAATGTGTAGTATAAAATGCGAAAAAAATTAGCAAGATGGGTAGAGAGGTATGGAATACTATCTTGGAGGAGAATGCAAAAGATGCTTAGAGCATCAACAGCAGGTTCTCTATATTTCGTTCTCTATATCCCTTCTCTAAATCACTATTCGTTCCGTATATTTTCATCATCTCTAGCAGATTCTCTATCCTTAAAAAAATATAGAGATTCTTTAGAGAGTCTCTAAATATAGAGACTCTAGAGAGTGTCTCTAAATTTAGAGGCTGAGATAGAGACCCTGCTGGAACATGATAGAGACTGCAGTTGTCCGCAATAATATTTTAGGGAATCGTTTAGAGACCCTACTAGCCATGCTCTTAGAGTCAATTAATAGGGTCGAGACTTGATGATCAGACCATATCAGACCATACTTTGATGTTGGGACGGATCGAGTTGCCGTGGTACATGAACAAATGGGTTCAGGCTAGTTGTGGCTAGTCTTTTAAAAGCATGCATGGCCAATGTTAAACTTATTATTTTACCTATTTTATATCCATTACTTTAGAAACTAGTTAAAAATTGTTGGGAGTAAAAGAGAGAGAGATATACGTAGCAATGGGGAAAATAGACTCACATAGTCATAGTAGTACAATTGGGCAACAAATGGATAAAAAAGGTAGCTTATTGGACATGCTCAAAAGAAATTGAAAACCATATTAATAGATTTGACCCTTTTTGTGTTCAAATTGGTTCCTTCTAAATGACAATGATATGCTTTTTATCATCAAATTGACACTTCTCGACTATGAATTTTCAAATTTAAAGACCATTTTTTTTAGATTTGAAGCATAATTTTAAAAAAATGTTTGGTTTTTATAATGCCACCTATTCTTTTTGTTTTTTTTTCAAAAGGGGACCAACCCCCAATTCCATTCCAAAGAACAAAATTACAGAGTCCAATTAACAACCCAGGAGCAATGTATCTCCCCTAACTCCAAAAGTTTTAAACTTCCAGCAAATATCCTGGTAAGAACCACAAAATAACCTCCACTGCTAGCACTTAACATACATTAAAAGCCAGCTCCAAAACCCAAAGAAGCCACCTATTACAGAGATACTTCTAATCAGCAAATCACATATTCCTACTCAAAGCTTCCCCTTATCTTCTTTTTCATCACTGGTTATAATCTGAATCCAGCTCCCCCTGTTCTTCTCCTTGATCCTTCGTCAGCTTTAACAGTATATTCTTCATCTGCTCCACCCCGAGCCGCAGCATATCCTTATCACCCTCTGAATATAACCCTGACTAGTAAATAATCAAAGCACAAGCCGTTTGCAAAATCATTAAAGGAGAATGAATCGCAAAACCTTCAAAGCACCACTTATTTCTTGCCAACCAAATAGCCCAAAGAACGGACAGGATACACACTCCAGCAAACTTAATCCCTTCAGGCCAAATTTGCTTAAACCACTTAAAAGCACCTTCCAAACTCATAGGCCGAAGTCTAACTTGAAAACAAACTGCCACCACACTCCAAATAACACTCGCATTCGAACAACAAAAGAACAAATGATCCAAATCTTCTAAATGGGGGCAAAAAATGCAAAAAGGGTTCCTAGACCAACCCCTTCTCCTGAGTTGATCTTTAGTCAGAATGGCTCGATGAAAAAATAACCAAGCAAAAAATTTTAATTTTCAGAGGTAACTTTGCTTTCCAAATCAAATTTGTCCAATTAAAACATATACCTTCAGAACCACAGATAAAATTATACATATGCTTAACTGAAAAATCCTTCTCCAACTTCCCCTCTTTCCATCTAAAGACATCCTTCGCATTCGAAAAAACAAAAGACTTACATTTTTTAATCACATCCCTCCAAGAAGCAAGAAAAACTGGATCGAGCCATCGTCTAAAAATCAAATTCCACTCCAACTGTCTTGCATCAAACACTGAAATATTTTGACAATCACAGATCTCAAAAAGCTCAGGAAAATTATCCTTAAAGGATCTACCTCCATTCCAAATGTCCCTCCAGAAGTCTACAAGTCTACCATCTCCTACTTCCACCCTTCTATTACACAAATAAAACTCTCTTGTATACATTATATTTTTCCAAATTGCAGAATCCTGAACATTGATTTTTAAATGAGAAATAGGTTTCCCTTTAATATATTTGTTTAAAGCAAAACCTTTCCACAAACTATCCTTATCAGAATCAATCTTCCACCACCACTTTGAAAGTAAGCTAATGTTCATTTCTCTCAATCTACGGATACCAAGGCCTCCTATCCTCATAGATTTGCAAATTTTTTCCCAATTTACCAGATGGTATTTCTTTTTAAGGCTGCCCCCGGCCCTTGCTAGAAAAAAGATCTTCTAATTTTGTCCATCTTATAAATCACCATCTTAGGTAGCAGAAACACAGACATAAGGTAAACTGGAATGCTGGATAGGGAAGCATTTATCAAAGTGAGCCTTCCCCCCAAAGATAAATTGTTGCTTTTCCACCTAGCCAATTTTTTATCCATCTTCTCTACCAAAAATTCCCAATCTCTCACCTTAACTTTTTGTAACCCCACTGGCACACCCAAATATTTAATAGGAAAGGAACCTACAGGACAAGTGAAAATTTCAGAATACTTCAAATCTACATTAACATCTCCATTGATGGTCACCACCTCACTTTTATCAAAATTAATTTCCAGACCCTAACAATTCTCAAACAAGGCTAAAAGAAGTTTCATATTCACAGCACCCTTCATCTCATGCTTTAAACATAAGATAGTATCATCTGCATATTGAAGATTAACCAAGCCTCCTTCTATCACATCCCCTACCAACCCCCAAATAAAGCATTAGTTTTTGCCATTTGAATCATTTTGCTTAAACCATCTGCCACAATATTAAAAAGAAGGGGAGACAAAGGATCCCCCTGCCTGACACCCTGAAAAATACTGAAATACCCTCCATTTCTCCCATTGATATTAACACTCAGAGTCCCATTATTGACAATCCTAACAATCCAATTACAAAAGGTAGAATGGAAACCCTTTAATTCCAAACCGTCGTAGGGCAGAGGATCGGTGGGCCATGGCTGCGTGTCTGGATCCAGGCCGCCGCCGCCATGTCTAACATGGGGCTCTTCGAGGCTGAGATGAGCAGCGACTCCTTCCAGCTCCTCGGCATGGCCGAGATGGGCATGATCCCCGCCGTCTTCGCCCGCAGGTGAGAAATGCACCAGCCTTCCCATCAAATCGCGCAAAATTCAAAAAAAAAAAGCATATTATCTCCGCGCCGCGTGGTTGATGCAGGTCACGGCACGGAACGCCGACGTACAGCATCCTCTGCTCGGCGGCGGGGGTGGTGGTGCTGTCCATCATGAGCTTCCAGGAGATCATCGAGTTCCTCAACTTCCTCTACGGGGTCGGGATGCTCGCCGTATTTGCCGCCTTCGTCAAGCTGCGTGTCAAGAACCCGGACCTGCCCAGGCCGTACCGGATCCCCCTCGGCACCGCGGCGGCCGCCGCCATGTGCGTCCCGCCCGTGGCGCTCATCGTCACCGTCATGTGTCTCGCGTCGGCCAGGACGCTCGCCGTCAGCGCCGCCGTCGCCGTCGTCGGGGTCGCCATGTACTACGGCATCGAGCGCATGAAGGCGACCGGCTGCGTCGAGTTCTTGGCGCCCGTGCCACCTGACAGCTTCCATGGGTCATCCTCTGACGCCGGTGAGGACGACGTCGAGGACGTCCGCGCCGGGCTCCTCTCCGACGAGCCGACCACCGGCGAGGAAGTGGCCAGCAAGGCCGAGTAGGACGTGGGAACGATTTGTGAGGAGAGGAACAAACATCCGTACAATCTTGTGCCATTTCTTGTAGATCAGCATCAGTAAATACCATTTGTCATACAGTTCATTCAGAATATAGGGTGAGAAGTTATCATGGAGCTATGAAATCCTGATGAGTTCTTCAGCTGCTGCCTGCACTGTTCATCACAGCAGTGCAGCCATCATTGATCATTGCTGGATGGAGCCTCCACCCTGGACGCAATGTGAGCTTCAGGACGCAGTTTGCACTGTGCAGAGCAGTGTCTGATCGGCCTAAGCTGATCCTGCTGCATCTTTTCTAATTTTTCCATGGCTGTGTTGCTTCTTCCGTTTCTGTTGCTTCGTCTTTAAAAAGACCATTTCCTAGCAGATGGGAAGATGGGAATGTGTCTCATGGTGCCTTATGAAAACGATGTATGTGGCTCCGCTCATCTCAGCGGCAACTACAACGTGGCTCGTCTCGTGCAAAGCTGACTTTTAGAGAATTCCACCGGCAACTCAATCTAAAAGCACGAGCCACCATAAGCGCCACGCGAGGCACTTGGATGTCTTCTCCTCTCATGCACCTCACATGTGCGAGAAAAATACCTCTAATAGATTAGGCATTCCACACTTTTCCACGAGAGCTCACCGAGCAGCGAAAGAGAAACCGAGGCGCGCTACAATTACAGGTTTAACACGCGAGAGTTTCAGATACAAGGGATATGCCAGAAGTTTGGTCAAACGCCCCGTACAAATTATCCCTCCAAAGAAACATATACCAACTTAAATTAAAAGATAAATCAAAGAGATTGTAATAGGAAAAATAGGCAGGAAATTTGAAAAATCACATCAAGATTCAAGCGCACAGAAAAAGAACGGGAGATTAAATAAGTGAAAGAAGCTGGTATAAAATCGAACGGACTGGACGACCTAAAAAGGAGAGAAAATGAAAAGAAGGGCCCAAGATGAATTAAGAAACCACCTGGACAAAAAAATACTTCGAAAATATAAATAAAAGGGGCATTCCGAGAATTGAACTCGGGACCTCTCGCACCCTAAGCGAGAATCATACCACTAGACCAAATGCCCGTGTGTGCCCTTTTATTTACCTTTATAATATATGTTCTGAATTGTTTTTTTTTTTTTGCAAAGGGGATCAATCCCCAATTCCATTCCACGGAACAGAATTACAGAGTCCAAATAACATCCAAGTAGCATTGTATCTCCCCTAACTCCAAAAGTTTTAAACCTCCAGCACATACCCTGATTAAGGCCTTGTTCTTTTCAGCGTATCGTATCGTATCGTTGCGTATTACTGTAGCAAATTTTGTTATTTTTATATAGCCTATATGTTATCATAATTTGCAACGATTTTTTCGTGACTTTTAGTAGTCGTTCCAAAGATTCTAAAACTATTTTTTAATTATTTTTTATAATATTTAGACCTCATTTTGAGGGCTCTCAAATTTGCTACAGTAATACGCAAACGCAACGATACGCTGAAAAGAACAATACCTAAGGCCCACACAAAAACCCTCCACTGCTGGCACTTAATATACATCAAAAAAACATCTCCTGAACCCAAAAAAGCCATCCATTACAGAAACAATTCTAACCAGCAAAAAACTCATATTTCTACTCAAAGCTTCCCTTTTTATCTTCTTTTCATCATTACTTATAATCTGAAGTCAGCTCCCCCTGTTCTTCTCCTTGCTCTTTTGTCAGCTTTAACAGTAACTTCTTCATCTGCTCCACCCCGAGCCGCAGTATATCTTTATCACCCTCTGAATACAACCCTGACCAGTAAATAATCAAAGCACAAGCCGTATGCAAGATCGTTAGAGGAGAATGAATCGCGGAACCTTCAAAGCACCACTTATTTCTTGCCAACCAAATAGCCTAAAGAATGGACAGAATACACACTCCAGCAAACTTAATTCCTTCAGGCCAAATTTGCTTAAACCACTTAAACGCACCTTCCAAACTCATAGGCCGTACTCTAACTTGAAAACAAACTGCCACCACACTCCAAATAGCACTCGCAGTCGAACAACCAAAGAACAAATGATCCAAATCTTCTAACTGAGAGCAAAAGATACAAAAAGGGTTTCCAGGCCAACCCCTTCTCCTGAGTTGATCTTTAGTCAAAATGGCTCGACAGAAAAATAACCAAGCAAAAATTTTAATTTTCAAAGGTAACTTTGCTTTCCAAATCAAATTTGGCCAATTGAAACAAATATTTTCAGAGCCACGGATAAAATTGTACAAACGCTTAACAGAAAATTCCTTCTTCGACTTCCCCTCTTTCCATTTAAAGACATCCTTTGCATTCGAAAAAACAAAAGCCTTACATTTTTGAATAACATCCCTCCAATCAGCAAGCAAAACTGGATCAAGCCAGCGTCTGAAAATCAAATTCCAATTCAACTGTCTTGCATCAAACACCGAAATATTTTGATAATCACAGATCACAAAAAGCTCAGGAAAATTTTCCTTAAAGGATCTATCCCCGTTCCAAATGTCCCTCCAGAAATCTACAAGTTTACCATCACCTACTTCCACTCTTCTATTACACAAATAAAACCCTCTTGTATACATTATATTTTTCCAAATTGCAGAATCCTGAACATTGATTTTTATATGAGAAATAGGTTTCCCTTTAATATATTTGTTTAAAACAAAAATATTCCATAAACTATCCTTCTCAGAATCAATCTTCCACCACCATTTTGAAAGTAAGCTCATGTTCATTTCTCTCAATCTACGAATACTAAGGCCCCCTATCCTCTTAGATTTACAAATTCTTTCCCAATTTACCAGATGGTATTTCTTTTTAAGGCTGCCCCCTTGCCAGAAAAAGGATCTTCTAATCTTGTCCATCTTATAAATCACCATCTTAGGAAGCAGAAACATAGACATAAAGTAAACTGGAATGCTGGAAAGTGAAGCATTTATCAAAGTAAGTCTTCCCCTCAAAGATAAATTGTTGCTTTTCCATCTAGCCAATTTTTTATCCATCTTTTCTACCAAAAATTCCCATTCTCTCACCTTAACTTTTTGTAATCCCACTGGCACACCCAAATATTTAATAGGAAAGGAACCTACAGGACAAGTAAAAATTTCAGAATACTTCAAATCTACATTAACATCTCCATTGATGGTCACCACCTCACTTTTATCAAAATTAATTTTCAGACCCGAACAATTTTCAAACAAGGCTAAAAGAAGTTTCATATTCACAGCCCCCTTCACCTCATGCTTTAAGCATAAGATAGTATCATATGCATATTGAAGGTTAATCAAGCCTTCTTCTATCACATCCCCTACCAATCCTCCAAATAAAGTATTAGTTTTTGCCATTTGGATCATTTTGCTTAAACCATCTGCCACAATATTAAAAAGAAGGGGAGACAAAGGATCCCCCTGTCTGACACCCTGAAAACTACTGAAATACCCTCCATTTCTCCCATTGATATTAACACTCAAAGTTCCATTATTAACAATCCTAGTAATCCAATTACAAAATGTAGGATGGAAACCCCTTAATTCCAAACATTTAAACAGGAAGTCCCATCTAACTTTGTCATAGGCTTTCTCGAAGTCTAGTTTTATCACCACCCCCTTTTCCTTTTTACTTTTTGTGTCATGCAACACGTCATGTAAAAGTAAAATACCCTCCATAATATCCCTACCCTTTAAAAAAGCACTTTGATTATTGAAGATAATCCTCTCCAGCACCTTTTCTAATCTAATAGATAAAACCTTTGTAAACAACTTATATACTGTGTTTAATAAGCAAATAGGGCGATACTGCGTAATTTTCTCCACCCCTTCCCCTTTTGGAATCAGAATAATAACACCAAAATTTAACCTCGATATATCCAATCTGCCATAAAAAAAACTCTCCAAACATATTTAAAATATCATATTTGACAATATGCCAACATTTTTTATAAAATTCCAAAGGTAAACCATCTGGGCCCGGTGCCTTATTGGCCCCCATAGAACAAAGAGCAAAATACACTTCCTCTTCCAAAAAAGGAGAAATCAAATCACCATTTTCTAATTCTGAAACTCTCTCCTCACTTTCCCACACTCCCTCCTTAAAATAGAAAGAACTCTCATTACTATGATCGAACAGGTTTTTATAGAAATTTGTAGCATAATCCACCAAATTTTGTTCCCCCTTAATTTCAGAGATCCCATCTTTAAAACTCTCAATAGATTTTTTTCTTCTTTTGCCATTAGCTATTTTATGAAAATAAGAGGTATTAACATCTCCCTTAAGAAGCCAGTTCTCATGAGAAGCTGCATGCCATTGCATCTCTTCCTCTTCAAACATAAAATAAAGCTCAGCCAACAGCTCAATTCTCAAACTAATCATCTCCCCAGACAAAATACCCCACTCCTCTGGATCTTCAATGTATTTCAATTTCTGAATAATATACTCCTTTCTCTTTTTTTAGCACCATACTCATGACCCCCCAACCTTTGAGTTTTTGATTCACTTTTTTAACCTTTCTCTTGAAAACAGAAACACTATTCCCTCCTGAAAAAGAACTCTCCCAAATTTCTGAAACTAATTGAATGAAACCTTCTTTTGACATCCAATTCATATCAAATTTAAAAGGACGCAGAATAAGATCTTTTTTATCTCCTTCTTTAAGCAGAATAGGACAATGGTCAGAAAGAATTCTAGGTAATTTCAACAAAGACACCAAAGGAAATAAATCCTCCCACTCAGGAGACATAAGAACTCTATCGATTTTCTCTAATACAGGATTTTTCTGCATATTAGACCACGTATATTTCCCCCCCCAACATATGAATATCCCTCAGACTATAAGAATTAATGATGACATTGAAACTATGACTAAATCTAGATAAAGAGCCCACACAATTTTTGTCCTCTACTGCTCTAATAATATTAAAATCTCCACCCATTATAAAAGGAACATCTGAACTATCACAAAATGAAACCAACTCTCGAAGAAAATCCTCCTTTTCTATATATGCAGCTGCACCATAAACCATCATGAGATTCCATTTAGTTTTTAAACGAAGATCCCATAAACAAAACATCAAGATATAATTCCCTCTTTTAATAGCCAAAATATCATAAAGATTCTTTGAAATACCCCCCAAAATACCTCCTCCCTTACCTCTAGCAGAAATCCAATTCCACCAAAAGTTCGTAGAGGGATCAATCCTCCTGAAAAAACTATCTGTAAAAACCTTCTTTTTTGTTTCCAATAAACGAATAAAACCTACACCATAGTGTCTAATCAAATCTTTTATGAAAGCTCCACACTCTTTTTTAGAAATACCTCTACAATTACAAAAAATACCACACACTTTCATCATGAATACTTTTTAATATTATTATTAAGCGTCTTCCCTCTCAAAATAAAAGGACTCCTACCTCTAATATTAATATCCTTATTCCCTCCCTTAATGGGATAGAATTTCCCTTTTTCTGCCCCCTTTTTTTGTCCCACTTCCCCTTCTAAAATCATTGTCTAATAATTTATCATCTAAATCAGAATTATCAGAATCACAAAACAACACAATTTCTTCCTTATCTAACTCTTTATCTACCATGTTGACAGTACTATTATTATTTTTATCCATTTTATTGTTTAAATAAATCAAATCTAGCCTTTTCTATTTCCCTAATCAGGTTAATGTGATCCACCTTCATTTCTTTTTCATTTAAGCCCACCATTTCAGCAAAAGAAATAATTTCAGAATTGCTCATATTAACAAAAGAATCATCGTTTTGATCTGTACCTTCTAAATTTCTTTTCTTAGCCATAATAGAGAGTTTATCCAAAGTATGAACCCCACTATCCTTGATTCTTGCACTTCTGCGAATAGGCATCACCATCTGACCACCCTTATCTGAAGAAATCCGAATATCATCCCTCTCAACACTATTCTCTGTTTCAACAATAACCAATTCAGAAACTCTCCTCTTCACAGGTATCTCACCCTCCTCCAGTTCCTCTATTACACAAGAGCTGCATTCAATGAAAATTTCAAATTATATTCCCCTGATTCCCCACTTGTATGCTGCCCAGTTTTTTGCCCCCACCAACTCTTCCTGTCCACATCCACTAGCTTTGAGTACACCTCAGGAAAAAACTGATAGTTACCCATATGAGGACATCTTACAATGAGAGATATTGGAAAAGAAATCTCCTCTTGAGAACTATTGTTATCAGCCTCACTTAGATTATCAAAATCCAAGCCTATATCTCTAGCCACCATTCTCATTTCTTGACTAGACTACACATCATATCCAACTGACTCTTCCAATTCATCAAACTTCTCTTTATCCTCCATTCCCTTAGGCTCTCCCTTACCAGAACTCATTGTATCCCCCCATTTAGTCCAACCTTATTCAGATGAATATCTTCCTCCATTTTATCTGATGCAGAAACTCCAATAGGAACGCCATCATTTCCATCCAAATCCTCCACCTCCTCTACTTGATAAATAAAGTTATACATTCCTCTTCCTATTGCCCCAGCAACCGAACTCGGCACCTTGTATTTATCCATGCAAAAACTACGAACTCTAACAAAGTCACTTCTTTGCATAGTACTGAAATCCACCTCTTGAGGAATGCCTACTAGCGAAGCCACTCTGCACACCACAGGATACACCCTCGCTCCCATAGGAATTTTGAAGATTCTTATCCACACTTCATCCAAAGACTGATCTGCCTCCACCTCCGGATACCACTTGGAAATTTTCATGAAAGAGTTTAAGTTTCACACTTTCATCGGAGGAAGTACTTCCATTTCTTCCACTTTTCTAGGGTTAGGAAAACGCATCAGAAATTCATTCTGCCCCAAGCTCCTAGCTGTACAACTCCAGTTTGGAAAAGATTTAAAGATTGCATTGAGTTCCTGTTCTATCTCTCTGATTGACACAGGTTCTCCTTGAACAGAAATCACAGCCATATTGGATTTCTCTCTAGCACCATTCTTTACCTGCAATTCTCCACACACATAGATCCCCTGACCCTCCGAATGAAAAGCACACAGTCCAGCTCCAAATTCCCAAGGATTTTTGTTTATACAATTCTTAGCAACATGTCCCTCCCCCTCCCCCCAATATCCACAGGAAATGGTCCCAGCACAATTGAATGAAAGATGCCTAGGTTTTCCACATCTGAAACAAATGCTAACAGATCTCTCTCCACGAGAAAAACCAAATCCTCCCCCATCCACACCACCCTAAGGATTACCTATAGATGTAGTCCTCGAGCCGATCTATTTGTTCGTTCCTTCCCCTTCCGAATCTGCAGTTGCTGATCTCTTCCTCATCAAGTAATCCTCCTTTTGACTCTGATTCGCTTTGCCCCTTCCTGCATCCACTATAGCTTTGCCCTTACCATCTTGATCTTGAGCACTAAAATCCCTTGATCTTTCCCAAGTATTTGATCTACCCCTACCACCAAATCTGCCCTCAGCTCCACGAAAACATCTTCCACCGCCTCGACCACCTCCACCCCGATCTCCTCCCAAAAAATCCATCTGCTGAAGCCCAACTCTCACCGGAATACACCACTCCCTGCTTCCTTTGCTCCAGGGAGGAACCCTAGCCGCAGGAGAGAAATCAGCGACTCGAATATTCCCGTACAAAATATTTTCACCAAAGCCAATTTTACACCCTCACCATTGGGCCGTCTGAATACCACCACCCCAAGACCCAATACTATAGTCTATAGCCATGGGCCTTCTCCAGAGATCAAAATCTCACCTATCGAGCGCACCGAACTTCGCTTCTCCGGGAAGACTCCGCCGTCGTCGGAGAAGACACCACCGAAACCAGCATAACCACCATTCCCAACCTATTCCTATTCTTTTGTTAGCTTATAAAAAAGTGATGATTGGTGTTTAGAAATATTGTCGAGTTATGCATGGAACCGGCCAACCGTAAATGTTCTCATGCCATTGGCAAAATTTCAGCGTAAGCTCAATTTTTATCAACTTTACTGAATATGTGATATCAGCTATATACTGCTATAGGCGATCGATCACTTTGATACAAAATTACAACGAAGTGGCACAGTAGGCAATTATTTCAAATCAGCGACAAGGACGCACAAGTGTATGGGATCTTCATCAAGTAGTCAATGAGAACTGTAATGGGACCAGTTAATGTTACCATATATTAAAAATAAATAGCTTAGGATGCCTACTTATCATTCTCCCATTTTGAAGTTTATCCGTGGTACTTTATGTGCTTGTATATATATTTTACATCAATCAACTTATACTTGGTTATAAATTGTGAGGTACTCATATATCGCTAAGTAATTATGTTTGTTTATGGTTGGTTATTGTGAGGTTAATTTTAGAGTTAAATGCACCGGAGGTCCATTAACTTGTAGCGTGGTGTCACTTAGGTCCATCAACTTTCAAACTGTAGTTTTGGGTCCATTAACTCTTTAAGTTGTTCACTGCAGGCCCATACCCCTTCGTTTTATGTTTAGATCCGACGTGGCATGAACCCCACGTTTTAAGTTGTTCACTGCAGATCCATTAACTCTTTTAAGTTGTTTACTGTAGGTCCATTAACTCTTTTAAGTTGTTTACTGCAGATCCACTAACTCTTTAAGTTGTTCATGCCACGTCGGATCTAAACATAAAACGAAGGGGTACGGACCTGCAATGAACAACTTAAAGGGTTAATGGACCTAAAACTGCAGTTTGAAAGTTGATGGACCTAGGTGACATCACGCTATAAGTTAATGGACCTCCGGTGCATTTTACTCTTAATTTTACTAGGAACCGGTAGCACATATATGTATGTGTGTGTGGGCGCGGGCGGGTGTGTGGGTGCGTGGGCATGCGTGCGTGTGGTGCTGGGTTGGGAGGGGGCGTTAATTAAGCAACGTTCCATAGCATCACCTCAGTATTACTATTTGGATCTGTTTCCCAATCTTGAAGGGTAGTTTAGTTGCTTGTGCGGAGGCTGGCTAGGCCAAACGAGCCACAACAGCAGGTATTGATTGCATGTCTGTTTGCATCCTAGAGGCTAGGCTAGCCTCATGTAAAAACATTGTTTGGGTCTTGCAATAGTAGCGGCTATTCCTCTCAAACTACGCAGCTATAGTAGCATGAGCGGGTGACACAGCAATGACATGAGTGGGTGACGCAACGAACATGTGAGCAGGCAACGTGAGCAGCAATGGCACCGATGACCTCGGGGGGCACCGTATTCAGAGGCGATGGCGCTCGGGGGAAGCTAGATCTGGAGGTGGCGATGACGCTCGAAGAAGCGAGATTGAAGCCCTCTTTGATGAGAGCGTATCCTGTGCAAACGGAGTTCCCGAGCAAACGCCGTGCAAACCAACTAGCAAAAGTCATGAAAAATTCTAAAAAAAATCATACACGTACTTCAAGTCATACTCCACATATATATAAAATTTTAACTTCAAATTCGTTATATTTAAAACACAGCAAAAAAGAGAAAATTCTGACAGATTTTTTAGTAAAAATCTGTCAGAATTTTCTCTTTTTTGTTACTGCTAAAATATAACGAATTTGAAGTTAAAATTTTATATATAGGTGGAGTATGACTTGAAGTACGTGTATGATTTTTTTCAGAATTTTTCATGACTTTTGCTAATTGGTTTGCACGGCGTTTGCACGGGAACTCCGTTTGCACAGGATACGTTCTCCTCTTTGATAACTCGTTTAGTTGTAGTTTTTGTTGGGATTGTAACTTTTGTTATTTTTATATACACCATTCACTTTTTTAAAAAAATAATTTTTTTAGAACTTTATAGAGTTTTTCCTCAAAGATCTCAAAAAAAAATTATTTAGCCTTTTCATACCACTTTCAAAGGTGGTCAAATTTTCTCAACAAAAACTAAACCAAAACTAAACAAGCTATTAAAGAAGGCCTGAGAGGTCACTGCTCTCGGCGGTGCCCATGGTTATTGGATTCGGAGATGGCGAAGTCGGGTCTGGGAAAAGCTGTATCGAATGGTTGCGATGCATATGGTTGCCGGATTCGAAGACGGCAATGGTTGGCGAAACCGGATCTTCAATGGCAACAGTGCTCGAGGTCGTTGAATCTACACGGGAGGAGTCGGCCGGAGCTGAGGACGATGGAGGCGGTGCTTGGGAAGGCTCGTCGCTGCCACTACCAGATGTACATGCATTTAACCGAACACCTGTTCATACAAATATGGTCGAGGTGATGTAGGGCAATTAATAGGCCTTGTTCTTTTTAGCTTAGTGTAGCGTAGCGTTTTATTGTAACAAAATTTCTCTCTTTTATATAGCCTATTTGGTGTAATAATTTGTAACAATTTTTGTAAGGCTTTTAGTAGTCCTCTAAAAGATTTTAAAACTATTATTTATTTATTTTTTAGAATATTTAAACCTCGTTTCAAAGACACTCAATTTTTACTAAAATGCTACGCTACGCTATGGTAAGCTGAAATGTACAAGGCCTAAATACGCCGCCCCGCATCACCTTAACCTGGCTTTAGTGAGCTTGGCCAAGAAGAAACAGAAACCAAACACGCCCCAAACTACTATTTGTTCTAGATATTTTATTTTTTTCAACACTTTTTTTTGTTTTTAAGAAGATATAGAGACAATAATAAAAAAATTCTAAATATAAAGACTTGGAGACTTGGAGAGAAAATTTCTATATTTCAAAACTAATATAGTCTTTCCTGAAGTAATAGAGTGATAGTATTTAAATATAGGAAACATTTTCTTTTGGCCTTGTTTGTTTCAGATTAAATTAAATTAAATTAAATAAAAATTTGTTATTTTTGTATAAGCCAAATGTAATGTTTTGTAGTCATTCTTGTGGGGTTTTAAATAGTACTTCTTAAAGTTTGTAAAATATTGTTTTCATAATTTTTTGAACTCGTTAAAATATATTTTGAGGGAGCCATAAATTTGCTACAGTAAAACACAACTCTACATTAATCAAACAAGGCCTTTAAGCACCCTGCTGTATATGGATGCTTCGATAAGTTTGCAAGGGCTCGCATGCCACGGTAACCAAGCAAGCTGGTACTAGTATTTCTGTAGTAATGGGCACATCTCCGGTACACTTGTATTTCCTGTTCGTGCTCGAGGCAAACAGCGAAAGTTGTCCCCCACCCCATGTCCTTATTTTTTACACAAAGCAAGTAGCAGCTGGCAACGCGCCACCGCGACGTGGGTGGGATGCATAGGAAGGTTTCTTGCTCCTAGCTTGTTTTCTTCTCTGAAAAAGGAAGTAATATCTGCAGCCTTTACCACATGAACTTGTATCATTTCCCCCAAAAGAGAAGGAAGGAAACTTTCCTTCACGCCTGATCGGCATGATGTAGCCATCTGCATACCCTATTCTCTGTATCTCCTCGCTTGAGAGAGAGAAGAGGATGGAGCTAGGAGAGGTTACATACCAATGGTCGACACTCCTCCCTCCTCAAAAGTCCCCATTCTCAGCAAGAGAACAAGCCATCTGCTCCAAGCCGATCCAGGGCGTAGGTAAGCGATATTGCCTCCTTTTTCTTTTTCTTCTTGTTCATCCGCTTCTTCTTCTTCTTCTTCTTGGCATACATAACATCATGCTAGATCATTGAGTTCTTCTTCCCTTGGTTCCCTCACTTTCTTTGTGTGTTGAAAAAAGACCCAGAATAAGGATAACTATATGCTTCCGCTTGGAGCAATCCTATAGGGACACGCTGAAGAATGAGAAGGATATGCTTGGTCAAATCAAGCAAGCATGCATGCAAGAAAGAAAGTTTAAGCTGCGTCTGCTGCTCTTGTACGTACGTGTCAGCTTGTTGCCGCTTTCTAATCCCAATGCCTGCTTGTTGCTTGGCCATGGTAACTGTAGATTAAATAACGTAACTGCCACTGGGATCTGTACTTTCCAAGTATATAGCACTAGTAGATATTCTAATTTAATTAATTGGGGCTTTTGTTCCCAGTATTGATTCGGTGAAACTAGTGATCATACATATGTTGAGCTCAATGAACCCAATTCGACCATTTTTTTCTGAGCATGTTCAATGAAGATCCTATTTTTATTCCATTCGTACTCCTATCGTGATAGAACTAAAATTATAAAAAGTGAAAATAAGGTTAAAGTAAAATATAAGAGATATATGAACTAGGGTCCTAAAATAAGGCCACGGTGAGGCTAACTTTGCGCATGCTTTGAAATAATATAAGTGGTAGTGAAGATGGAGGAAATTGCAAACAAAAATGGGTTTTTTTTTTTGAAAGAGGGTTAGGACTATGTATGTCTGTGAAATATCTATGTATGCATAGAGTAGAGTGTGTTGAATGGAGTATGTATGCATGGAGTATTTTGATCTTGATTAGCGATTAATTTTGTTTTGCTAAAAACATTTGTTTAAACCCAAAACTAGGGATGACAACGGGTATATATCCATCAGGTATTGGGTATTGGCACCCCATACCCATACCTGTTACATGAAAAGTTACTCATTAATTTACGCGGCGTACCTGACCACGGGTAAAATTTCTACCTCATACATGTTAACTTGTGAGCAGCCGACACGTCAGCGGTGTGGGTGTGAATGAAATGAATACCTCAGTTGGGCTTGGGGTAAGGTGCCTAATTGGACAGCCGATTGGCCTAGAGGCTATGACCTATCATCTGCTATACGTGTAAACAGGTATGGGTGGCAGTAAAACATACCCATGCATACCCGCATACCTGATGGGTCAAGGTTTCCCATTAACATACCCATTGGTATCATTATTACACTAAACCTGTACCCTAATAGAGTAAATATCCATTGGGTATCGGGTAGTACTTATTGCCATCCCCACTCAAAACCCTATGAAAAATGGTTTATTATATTTTTTGAAAATCTTTTACGCGCCATCCCCACTCAAAACCCTATGACAAATTATATTTTTGGAAAATCTTTTACGCGAAAATGACCGACGGTTTGGAGATTAAGCAAAAATTGGCGCCGATCACCCTCTGGACAGGTGATCGGACGGTCAGGCAGCACTAGGGGAACCGTCGCTCGTTTGGCGGGCGACTAGACACGGTCGCCCATTAACGAGCGATAGGCAGCGGCGACGGCTGACTCATGCATGCAGGCACGCACATTAATGCTCATTTTCTAATTCATTGTTTGCTATATCTTTTGATTTGTATCTTTGATTACTGAACCAATTTCAAAAATTGGTTCCTGGCATTTGTTCGAACAAAACTGGACCACATTTGCCACAAAAATTTCAAAACATTAAAATTTTTATTTGGCGACCATGTCCTATCACTCGCCTTACCTCGGACGGCTCCCTAGTGCCCCTCAGGACCATCCGATTGGCCGTCCAGAGGGCGACCGACGCTTATTTTTATTTAATGTTCAAACCACCGGTTACATTCACGTAAAAGATTTTTAAAGAAATATAAAAAAACATTTTTTTTCAAAAACCTAACAAAGTATCAGCTGTTGTACATGTGATGCGCATTTCATACCGAAATGTGCGAATTAATGGCCGATTGTGTTAATTATTTTATCTGAATAATTGCCTAAATATTTACGAAAAAATTAATCGATTGCAGGCCGAGCACAACTAACAGTGGAAATTGGAAGCATGCATAGATCTTTTATTCGTATAACTTCGTATAATGTATGCTATACGAAGTTATTACGAACCTAAATAAATTGTTTCAATAGGCTAAACTAGTTGTTTCAGTAGGCTAATCTAATTGTTTCAAAAGGACAAAAATATTGTTCCAATAGGCTAAACCAATTGTTTCAACAGACTAGATATAATGTTCCAACAGGCTAAACTAATTGTTTCAACATGCTAGACATATTGTTCCAACAGGCTAAACTAGTTATTTCAACAAGCTATATATATTGTTCCAACAGGCTAAACCAATTGTTTCAACAGGCTATATATATTGTTCCAATAGGATAAACAAATTGTTTCACTTGGTTGTGCATCCACTAGGTAAAATTAATTGTTTCAGCAGACTAGCCATATTGTTTCAACAGGCTAAATTAATTGTTTCATTAGGATAACAAATTGTTTCAGTAACGTTTTTATGGCAACATTGGTCTTGTTTTGTTCGTAAAAATACGAGGAACGCATTGGTGCAAACGGTTTGTAGATTGGAGCACCCAGTTAAAATCTATTGCCTTTGAAAGAAAAACAAAAACACTGTGTGTTCACGTACTGTTTGCATGTGATTAGGAGAGGCAGCTGTGCATGTGCGATTAGCGATGCATGCATGCCATTAGAAAAGGAGCAGCACGTGCATGCATGATTAGCTATGCATGCATGCGATTACGGAGAGAGCAGCGTGCAACGTGAATGCGCTATTAGCGATGGGCTGGGCCGGGGCAGCGTCCGACGCGCGCGCGCGCGCGTCGGACGTCCGTCCCCAAGTCCACGCCTTTAAATATTGACACTGTCTTTATAATGCAACTTTTACCGGTAATTAGTAATTACCGATACAATTTATTTATAAAATTTTAAAAAATGATGTCACTGATATGTATAGTTTTTACGTGTCCAATCCAAATAGTTTAAAACATAATTGTGTCCAATCCATTTGGTTATGCATGCCTATAGAAATGTTAATTAATTGTATTCAACAAGCAGCATTGTTATAAAAATTACGCTACTATCAAAAAATAGGCTTTACTATTGATACATCTCTACTAATTATTTGCAAATCGGTAGTGATGACACTACAGGGGGACTGCCACGCTCTCGACGGTTTAAGCCGTCGAGAAAACTACCAAAACCGTCAAGATATATTAGTCTCGACGGCCAGTCGTCGAGACATAGCCGTCGAGGACGCTTCGTCGAGAGAGTAACAGTTTCGACGGCTGACCGTCGAGACTGTTACTCTCGACGGTTGACGTTACAGCCGTCGACACAGATCGACCAGACGCCGTTTGCCGTAAGGACGCCCTAGTATCGACGGCCCCAAACTAGCCGTCGATACAGAGCAAGTGGGTCCCACCACCTAGGCAGGCTCGTGGTGACGTGACACGGGGAAAACAGTGTCGACGGTTGACGTTATAGCCGTCGACACTGTCATTGGTGGGCCCACACAGTCTTGGGGTGTAGTCTCGACGGCCAAACATTGGCCGTCGAGACAACAGCGGAACAGAAAAAAATAATTTAAAAAAAAATCACAAATTTTCACGGCTGCGGCTACTGCTCCTGCAGCCGCACCTGCAAACCCAAACACTCCGGCATTCACATATACCCCACGTCGCTGACCACAATTCATCAAAATTCATCAAAAGCATATAAATATATAGAAATACACAAATATGAACATAATTTCATCACCACACATATATAACACATCAAAGTTCATCACATAACACATCAAAGTTCAAGTTTCAAACTGAATGCATTGAACCTAGCAAGCTATTGATCCGGATCGCTCGGCCGGGGTTCGCTTGACGGGTGTGGTTTGGACGGCTGCGTAAACATCGGCGGGGGGCGCTCGCGAAGTGGTCGGTAAACCACATGGGACCCTCCTGGCTTGCTGATGTGTCTCCCTCTGTGCCATGATGTTCACCGATAGCCGCTGAATCGAAACCCTGCATATATAACACATATAGACGGTTTGAAACATTTTTAAACGGTTTGCAACACGAATTAACGTGAGTTAATAACTTACCGTCTTCGTAACGTACGGCAAGTCACCCTGTGGACGAGGTGGGCCCACGTAGTCACCTGGTGGAGCACTGTGCGTGCCGTAGGTCATGTAGGGAGCCGGTGTCCCGTATCCACCTCGAAACGGTGGCGGACCCCCATAGAAGACCGGACCACCAGCAGTACCACTCGGCCAGTCTAAAATTTTATTTATGACTAACTTATGCATTTAATTGCAATAAACGACATGTACATGGATATTATAGGTTTAAGGACATTACCGCGTCCCGTCGAGAGAGACTCCAGATAGGTGAACCTCTGTTCGAACTCCGCTCGCTGTCTCGCCATCTTTGCCTCCTGCCTTTGCCTTGCTTCCTCGTGGCTCCTCAGGCTCTCCCTCATCGCTTGCATCAACTGCCTATTCTCCTCCATCAGCTTGTCCCTCTCCTCCCTTTCCCGCTGCCTCTTCCTCTCCATCCGGGCCTCGAAAGCGCATTGGCTCTCTTTTTGCGAGTGGGAAGCTCGCACCTCTGGTATGTAATTCTCCGACCTGCAACAAAGCTGCATGAAATTTGAAATGAACTTTAAATCACAAAAAAATTTAAAAATAGGAATTAAAATGTTTTCAAGAATAGTTGTGTCGACGGCCACCTTATTGCCGTCGACACTGACTTTCAGGTGCTCCCTGTATCGATGACTTAACGTCTGGTCGTCGACACAACGTAGACGCCGTCGTGCCTCGACACTTTCGTGTGGCTACTCCAAGCTCTGTCGACGGCTGATTGGTGGGTCGTTAAGAGTGTCCCATATGTATCGACGGTTAGTAAGCGGCCGTCGATACTAATGGATGTGTATCGACGGCTGTGTGGTGGCCGTCGAGACAGTAACTGGCAGTCGACTCTCCTGCCGATTCCTGTAGTGTGAGTTTGAGTTTTGAATTGTTAGTGTACCGGTTTAAGCCACGAATCGATAGTGATGCCTCGTGGAAAGTAAAAATTAAAAGCAATGTATATTTTAACTATATCACTACGTGACGGTGAAAGAGTTAGTTAGACGAGTGAGGCTGAAGTCACGAGGTATCAGGTCCGAGTCTAGTTTCTCCCAGCATATTCCAACACATTTTTAATTACCGGTTTCAATACAGTAGCCGGTTTGAAACCGGTAGGGATGCCCGTTCCTCCGTAGTGTTATAGTTCATTAATTTGTTTTCTTTTTGTATATGCATTAAATTAGTTTCCTGTTCTATCAAAAAATAGTTTCCTAACGAATAAGGAACGACAAATTCATTCGATCAATACATATATGCACTAGGTGCTCGCTCGCTTCAACATGAACGGTGCCATTCATATACATTCAGTTTGCCTTGTATTTTTGGATTTTCCTCGTCATTTAGACGTACACAGCCACAGAAAGCGGGGACTGAAAGTCCAACTATCGCAGTCCAAAGCATTATATATGAGTCCTAAGCTGGCTAGCCTCTTACATGAGGCCATGCTGTCAAAATACAAAAGGCTCAAGGTGAGGTACTAGCTAGCAGCCTAGCACACCTCCTCCTCAATCCTCATCTCTATGTGCTGCTTCCATTTAACAGTTCAAGACTATCTTGAGTGATTAGGTATATCCTTCCAATTGCTAAAATTTAGCAATTAGAGCAGTATTCAGGGACTCAAACAAATTGCTAAATGTATTTACTGCTATATATATTTTAGTGAGTATCTAAATGAGGCGAAAAAAATGCTATATATGGGCATTTTTTTCTTTACCTATACAATTTATTTTTGGGGTTTGGGTATGTGGTTTTGTGTGGATTTTTCTAGAATCAGCTTCACATTCCTTTATTGCTTAACTCTGATACATATACATGTATAGAGGACCTTAATTGGGCCTAGGCTTATTTACACAAGACACACATACGAGAAATACATATAGACCATAGGGTATTCTATCGAAGAGGATAGAAATATAGTAGGAAATCCTAGGTAACTGGTAAAATTAATGGAAGTATGGCTATCCGATTTTGATTATTGTTGTCGGCGATGATCATCATTTATTACTATCTTAAATCATTTCACATTGCCCGATAAAAATTGGTTTGTTGACTTATCTTAGTAACAAAAAAAATTAGAATTAGGATATTTGACATTATTAAATGTTTAGATCGACTGAATAACTTTTTTGAAGCTATGAATTGTTAGATTTTGTGTCGAATATGTGTACAAATAGGTTACATTGATTGTGTTGTAATAGGCAGGTTGGTTTAGAGTTGTAGTTGACTCTAGCTAGGCCTCCACTATATAAAGGGAGGCAACCCTGGTGTAACCTAGACAACGACTTTATAATAGTAGCATAGGCAAGTGAAAGTCAGCAGCCAACATGTGGTCGTGACCAGGTTAGCCGGTGTGCTGCGGTGTTATGGTTTGGGAAGGAGCGGCCATAATCAGAGCTCCATAGATGTAGGCAGCAATGTTGAACTGCGTTATCAAACATCGTCTCTCCTGGTGCCGTTCGTGATCTTGCATCGGCGTAAATTCCTAACATGAATGAATGACATAAGTGAATTTGTATCGTTTGCCTTTTGAGCTAAAGAAAAGTTTGCCTTCGTCTCTATTAAAACGAGCAAAGTGACCCGCGCGTTTGTGCGACTAGATAATATGTCAGATTAGATTTAGAGTTTATCTCTAATAGATCAGCTTCAGTAGTTTGTTATAGTTGACCGCTTGATTTACATAATAATATCCATATTTAACGATGTAGATTTTTTCTTTTTTATATGATTAACGTGATAATTTCTACTATTTTTTGATTAACATGGGAATTTCTAAGATTTTAGGATTAATGTGGTGGCTCCGTTTAACTCTGCTTTATATAGATATTAGATATACGCCTCACATCTATCACTAAATAGTATTGTCAGCTCTATATACCATCAATTTAATGTTGTAATGATGAGATCAATCAAAGTTAAAACTTCATCTTAGCCTGCAAATGCTGAGGGTATGGATACGACAGAAGTTGATAGCAACAGAACGACATACATATACATGTATAGAGGACCTTAATTGGGCCTAGGCTTATTTACACAAGACACACAGATGAGAAATACATATAGACCATAGGGTATTCTATCGAAGAGGATAGAAATATAGTAGGAAATCCTAGGTAACTAGTAAAATTAATGGAAGTATGGCTATCTTAAATCATTTCACATTTGCCCGATAAAAATTGGTTTGTTGACTTATCTTAGTAACAAAAAAAATTAGAATTAGGATATTTGACATTATTAAATGTTTAGATCGACTGAATAACTTTATTGTATCTATGAATTGTTAGATTTTGTGTCGAATATGTGTACAGATATGTTACATGAACTCTGTGTTGTAATAGGCAAGATTGATTTAGAGTTGTTGTAGTCGACTCTAGCTAGGCCTTCACTGTATAAAGGGAGGCAACCCTAGTGTAACCTAAAAAACGACTTTATAATAGTACCATAGGCAAGAGGAGGTCAACGGCCGATATGTGGTCGTGACTAGGTCAGCTGGTGTGCTGCGGTATTATGATTTGGAAAGGAGCGGCCATAATCAGAGCTCTATAGATGTAGGCAGCAATGCCGAACTGTGTTATCAAACATCGTCTTTTCTGGTATTGTTCGTGATCTTGCATCGGCGTAAATTCCTAACATGAATGAATGACATAAGTGAATTTGTATCGTTTGCCTTTTGAGCTAAAGAAAAGTTTGCCTTCGTCTCTATTAAAATATACGCCTCACATCTACCACTAAATAGTATTGTCAGCTCTATATACCATTAATTTAATGTTGTAATGATGAGATCAATCAAAGTTAAAACTTCGTCTTAGCCTGCAAATGCTGAGGGTATGGATACGACAGAAGTTGAATTGGTATTTTCCTGGCTTAATGCAGGATTTAGTCCATGCTCCATACCAGAAGTCTTGTGAGTTTGCACTGCATCCATGCTAGCAATGCTAATGTACGGGTATTTCAGAGAACAATACTTTGATAGTTACTTTAAAGGATTAACGCTTGACAAATGCACTTAAAAGTTACAGTTGCTCATGATTAATGTAAGGTGCACGTATGAAACTTCCAGTAAACATGAGCGAATGCTATTTAAGTATAGGGTAAACTTGGGAACTCGATCGACCTTTGTATGTGTCATCAAATGAGCACATTCACTTTTGCACCACCATGGGTTTGCCTCGAGAGATTTTTTAAAAGGTAAAACTGTTCGCGTGTCAAAAGGAAACCTGTAAATATGTCGTTTTCGGTCTTAAATGTGACAATATCAGAGAGTTGAAAGTTTCTGTGAGAACTGCTTGGTGCCAGCTGAACCTTGGGGAGCACAGGACTTGCAATCTTTCCTGTTACTCTGATATCAACATAAATATATATTATCATGCGTTACTACAAAGAAGTATTTGATGTCATGCAAATTAAGCAATATGACGCCGTTCTTGTGTTTTACCAGTGTGGATGTGAAGCATATACTTTTCATATATATGTATTAATTGCATATCTAATTGGTAGATTCCATGTATGTTATCGCACTCCTTTTTGTCATTAACTCATCATCCATCACCAGCTATATGACATTACAGGGGACCAACCTGTCACCTACGTCGACATTATCGTCCATAGGATCGGGTAAGTTTCTTTCTGCTCAAAGACTTGCCATCGATATATGCACACAATCTTGAGGTGAATAGTGTTCTCTTTCAATGTTTAAAACTTTGGTTAATATGTATGCCAGCCATGTTCAGTGAATATTGTTACGTGGTTGATTAATATACGATAAGGAACGATGTACGTATTTCTGCAGATCCGATGATCCGATGGACAAGCAGAACTTAGCTGGTGCCATTCATGGGATTAATGGGGATTGATTTTGGCCAAGAGATATATATCATGTGCTTCAAGGAAGAATTACTTTCAATTCCCGATCCGAGTGGCTGCTGATTTGATGTACTGTTCTCGACGAAGTACGTAGTCCTTGGCTCCTTGTGAAGTATGTATATGGCCTGCTCATACATACATTTGCCTTGGTTCTTTTTAAGCCAAAGTACTTCAGCATGACAGGACTAGATAAATGTGTGCAGTGCTGCCGCTTGGACGTAGTGCATCATGTGACCTTTGAGGCTGTGGATGTGCAATTAATCAGTGTACATTTTTCGTGTACAAACAGTTCTACTGTCAGGACCCATTGCGGCCGGTGAGTACCTCTCCCAGCGAAGTCCAGTGCAACGTAACTGCCGAGCAAATGACTGCAAGTCTGCAAGGCGTTGCTAGCATGTACCATATTTAATTTGTACTCTGGTTGATGATGTCTCAAAGCTGGTTTTGGTTTGCAACTTCTTGTACATTCTGTTTTGCTAAACATCATTATTTCCACTAAATATTAACACGAAAATCACATATGGATGCGCATATATTCTAGCCTTTAAAATTAATTAGATAATAATGATTTTATTAATAAAATTGCAATAGTAATTAAATAGTTGTCGAAGTCACTGTTTAGTTGTGTGAGGTCGCAAGGTGTGCGTGCTCGAGTGTGAAGTGCTTTTAACACTAATTAATAGTACTCCCTTCGTCCAAAAGTACAAGGCACTGTGTTTTTCTAAGATTCAAACTTTTAATTTTTAACCAATAATTTATCTAATAATATGTAAATTTTGTGATGCACAATTAATATCAACATATTTATATTTAAAAGTACTTATTTATGGTTATAATTTTATTTTTAAAATAACATATATACGATAAGAAAAGATAAGCATCAAAGTATAGTTATAAAGATCATGTCAAATAAAATCGTGCTTTGTATTGTTAGACGGAGTGAGTACACTAGTAGAGACAGCCTTTAATGCATCAAATGATTTCTAGTTCTATCTGTAGAGAGCTATGACATTTTTTTTACGGAAGAGTAGCTTTTGATTCAAAGAAAAACTTGTGAGTGATGCATCATGTTATCTGAAAACAAGACTTTTCAGTTTCCCGTCTTATGCTTTATTCCATTCAATTGATCCTGGGCTTATGATGGTAATAAATTGAACAAGTTTCACCAAGCATTCACTTATATATAATGAAATTAACTGTGCATTTCAAACGTTTCAGAAAGTTTTTATAACAAAAAGGGGATAAATAGTCTTCATATTCAAAATTTATCAGTGAGTTACATATAGTTGAACTGATCATTATTTTATATTTATTATTTACAGAAAAATAGTTGCCATTACATGTTAATTACAGACAAATGGCTTAATTGCTCATTATTTCGTACATGTTTTAAATTTAAGGTCGCATAATTTTATCAGTGGGTAGAAGCTTGTCTGCATAAATTGAACTCCGCAATAATATCTCATACAGTTTAATTTTGAAGGAGGAGACTCGAAAATCATTTATATGTCCACATGGATTACCAAACAGATAGGCCTATTGATTGTGATTCAAATACAAAGTTATCAAATTTATACCTGTCCATGTACTTAGTTTCTAAAAATAACTAATATCTAGTTCTGATATTGAGATAGTGTAAACATGCATTAACGGAGTATATGGACATAATTACTACGGAGTATATGGACATAATTACTTTTTTTAATGGCTTAAACATCATTATTCTTAGAAAATGCCTAAAAATGCCTTTTGTCCTGGTACCATACATGCCCTAACTTCACATTGATTTCCAGCACCAGTTAGCTTACATAAGTATACAGGAGTGTTTCTATAATATTGATTGTATCCGTAGAAAATTTTCATGTTTTATCTCATCCAGTGAACTGAAAACATGGCCAACATGTCAAACTAGGTTATTGCTCCATTTCCATGGTTTTTTTTCGTTACTTTAACAACCACAACAATACCAATGTCGAAAATTAAATGAATAGCTATCATTCCAAAGATAATGGAGGTGTGAAAACGACGTGATGGCTGATATACAGTGTTTCAATTTGCACGGTGTTACCAACAAAACAGCAAGCAACATATGTCGAGAAAATTGATATCCCAATAACATCGCATATTAGTTGTTGTATAAGATGTTACCATCACAAGTACAATGCTTTTGTCGGTTACACGTGATAATTGATACTTGTAACATGATTTGATCTTTTGATAATAATCGCTAATTGTAGCATGAAAGTACTTCTGTGTCCCGTCAATTTGAGGTAATTACATCACTTTCAGCAACACGCTGTGAAGTGCGGAGAAAAAACAGTAAATTAAATCACACAACCAGTATCATCGTCCGTGCATATTTGTGCATGCCTGATGTCCGATCGAAGAAATGAGCTAGCATCAATATGAAGTGAAAAAGTTAATTCACTCTTTCCTATGGATAAGTGATGTGATCCACTAACACAAACGGAATTTAGGAACCGCGATGTAATGTGCATGTGACAGCTCTTTGGTATGCACACATCGTAATACACTCATCAAGTCAAGGTTCGAGATGGAAATATCGTTAGGAACAGTATCAAGTGGTTTTTGAGGCATTCATAAGCAATTCGTCGTAATACACTCATCAAGTTACCATGTTCTTGTGTTCGACGAATGGTTCAAGTTGGAAATATTGCAGGGAACAGTATCCAAGTGATTTTTGAGGCATTGATAAGCATTATGTTAGAAACTAGTGCAATCCTTTAATTGATAAAATGCCCCATAGTTCGAGGGGCCAGTCTTACAACTGGTATAACAAAATGGTACGATGACTACCAAAGAACCACTTTTAGGATTCAGGGAGCAAGCAGGCAAATTTTCATTGTAATTCACAGAAATAAAAAACGTGCGTAACTATTTTATGGGCACATCCGATGAACTGTAAACGCCACATAAGTTGCACCTTATTAACAATTCAGAACTTCCTTCAAAAAATAATAACAACCATACTTTTTCGTCTGCAGTTTGTCTATTAAGCTAGCAGGCTAGTATAGTACGTCGCTTTGTGCTCTCTAGCAGCTTAGCTTGTTTCTTCCCCGGTACATTATTCAACTTCCCTCATTACAGAAGGGTTCAGTTTAACAGACATGGAATTAACAAAGATCATTACAATTCATTCCATACACATGAATTAATCAGCACATTCTAAGAACACATCATACGATGACCAAAAGTAGTTCATCACAACGAGGTTAAATCAGAAAAGGAGATCGAGGAGAAACACATTCAAATTAACAGTAAGTTCATCACCGCAAAGTTAAATCAGAAAGAGGAGATCGATCGGAGAAACACATTCGAATCAACAGAAGTTCATCACCAGAAAGTTAAATCAGAAGAGAAGACCCAGGAGAAACACATTCGAATGAACACAAGAAATTTTTAATTAGGCTCACCCAGCAAGGATATGTAAAGGTGCGGGAATGGTTCTAGTACCGTACATGCAGGCGTAGCGGCCTCTTATCAGCCTCGGTGACTTCAGTAGAGCCGCGAGTTGGAGAACACGACTCGTCCGAGCTCCGATTGCTCCTGGCCGTAGTAGCCGCTGCTGCTTCCGAACCCTCCAAGACCGAAGGCCAGCATCACGTCGCTCGCCTCGCTCGCCATTGACATTTCTTGTATCCTTGCTGCAGCTGCCGACGAGCACTTGTCCTCCAATTCAGGGCTCGCCATGTTCATCGACGACGAGCGCGTCGAATCGCTCGGCCTTGGCGGCGCGGCCGCCGGCTCGACGTTGATGGTGGATGCGAGCGTCACCCACCGCATCCGGTTCTTCTCCTTGGTCCGCTCCCTCGCCCTCTCCCTCGCCTTTGCCCTGGACTCCTTGTCGGGGACGAGGTGGACATTGCCCGATTTCCTCGACTGCTTTGGGGTGGTCGCCGCCGCCTTTCTTCCCCTCGCCGGCTTCTTCTCCTCGCCGCGGTTGCTCTCGTGCGCGCCTCCCGGTGAATTCGCCGGCGGCCGCTTGCTCTTGCCGTCGACGGAGAGGCTGCTCGAGCCGTCCTCCTCGCACTCCGATGAAGCCCCGTCGCCGTCGGCGGCGGCCATGATCTCCCGGATGGCGCCCTTGGACATGTTGAGGAGCCATTGCACCGTCTTGCTGGCCTTGTCGAAGCCGAGCATGTCCTGCAGCGCGAAGAACTTGCGGGCGACGTCGAGGGACAGCCGCATCCGCCTGTCCCTCATCCCGCCGGCGGTGCATATCTTGCTGTGCCGGTCCTTCCTCGCCGCGCCGTCGACGCCGCCGCCGGCGACGCATTGGACATCACTACTGGCGGCGCCGCCTGCGGCCTCAGTCGCCGGCGGTTGCTCCATCAGCGGGTGCACCGCCAGCAGCTCCGGCAAGTCGATCCCCGCCGCCGAGGGCGGCGTGGCGGCGGCGAGGTAGCCGAGGTGGAAGGAGGCGGTGGCGAAAGGTGGGGAGCAAGGGTAATGGAGCAAGGATTGCTCCGGCTTTGGAGACGGCCAGGGAGGGCTGAGCTGCAGCTGTTGGTAAAGTGCCGCGTCCATGGCGCTCTGGGAATCATGGAAAGGATACATTTGCAGTGATGGCCGATGGGACAAGGCCCCCGAGCCCTCTCCCCTCTAGGCCCTTGAGATACTTGTGTGCTACTCGAGTTGTGGAGGACAGGAGGAGTGGCCTATGATCAGATGTGGAATAGGCTTGTGTTGGAGAGAGAGTAAAGATGCCTAGGCTTTGTAGGGAGGTATGGTCTCTCAACAGTTAGCATGGGCTCATGAGTAGCAGCCGGCAGCTAGCTAGAGAATTGTGCTTGAAAGATATCGAGAAGCCGAGAAGGATGCTCGCCAAGTCGCCACTGTCTGCTGGTGTTGTGTGTGGATGAGGTGACGCGGAGAATACAAGACTAGACGACACTGTTTCGGGCAGAGCCACCTGCGTCGTCTGCGTGCAATGTTGACATGTTGCAATATGTTGGCATGCAGTAATGGCCACGGCACGTACGTAGTTGCATATGCATCCTTGGAATCCCACTTCAGGAAACGAACGACCTCGTATTTTTGTACCGATTTTTTACTTTCCCCAATACACTCATGGTTGGGGTCTTGGGGACGTGGAAGTGTGGAACCCAAATTAAATAAAGTACGGCAGGGGGACCGTGGTGCATATATAATTGTACTGCTCTTGTGAACCCGATCAATCGACACTTTAGAGCATAACCAAGACAGGCCTAACTTAGGATATCATTAATGCATGATACCCTACTTATTTGAGGCTATGGCCTTCTTTAGTTCGCGGTTTTATTCGGATCACTTTGGTTGGGCTAAAATTTGAGAAACATAAAATAACAGTATGAAAAAATTATGTAAAACATATTTTTGAGATTTTTTAGTAAAATCTGATAAAGTTCTAAAAAATTATTACAAAATATTATAAGGACTGATCAATAAAAAGAATAAATTTTGGCCCAACCGAACCGAGAACCAAAGAAGGCCTATGTTGTGATATAGAGAAGGAAGAAGTCCAATTTACCTCCCTTAACTATTGCAGAAGTTTATTTTTCCTCTCTCAACTCATTTGTGACCGTTCGATGCAAGATTGGACGGTCAGATCTCACCCATTTAACACAGAGAGAGAAAAGGTAAACTTTTTCAATAGTTGAGGAAGGTAATGTGGACTTCTTCCGAGAATACTGTTGTAGAGATATTTTATATGGGTGGAAATCTATAGTGCTTGTCTATACTTTGACAAACCCACTGTTTGAGGCTAAAGTGAAATTATGAGCTCTTGTGCCATCCGTCTTATCATAACATCACCATCGACTGTGGTCCTACACTGAGAGATTAATTTATATATATTATGATCAAGCATTGCATGCAAGCGTGCTGTTGGTGATCACACAATTAATATTAATTTATACGGGTTCCAGAATCCATGTTGGACAAAAGGTTCCTTTGGAAGATTGTACGCACGGCTCTAGCTTGTTTGCACAGGAGGTAAAGAGAGGAATTAATTTTGTCCCATGCTGGCATCGTTATCGTTAATACAAAACCGCTAATCGTAATAAAAAATGTAATACATATGTTCGAAATCATCCGACTGTTAAATGTTATTCTCATTTTACGACCCTTAAGTCATTATTATTTGCATTTTCTTCACTTCTAGGTCTAATTTTGACATATAATTAGATGAGAACTTAAGTGATGATGATGCTCCTAGCCCTGATAATGTTGTGACTGATCTCGCAGATATGGATGATATGAGAAAGAAAACAGGGGCCTCAACAATTAAGGGGTAGCTAGGCAGCCAAACATGTTGAAAAAACACATGTGGGTAAGAGAAAGCTGAAAATCCACCAAAGCAGCTCGACCCAAAAAAATGCAAGAGGGTCTGAAAAAAGAACATGAGTTGGATAGTAAGGACTCCTCTAGTGAAATTTTCCATAGTAGCCCTCCGTTCCAAAAATGCAATTTAAGTTCCTCAACCTCTGATGATGATGGTGATGGTGGCAATGCTGGAGGTGACAACTTTCATAGAGCCTTATCACAACTTATTGCCGCCTCCCCTGCTCAATTTAGTCAGAATGGTCATGAATCACATTTATGTGGTGGAAGCTCACAGAGGATGCCCCTAGGTCTAGCATAAATAGTCAACAAAAAATACATGATCATGGTTTTAGGAACATTGTAGGGGAGTTCAACACTAACTAAAGCAATGATGTTACATAGTCATAGCCACAGGGGCCATATGGATATAGCTCAGACCCATATACACTTTACCTTGGAATCACACCATACACATGGTTTGCTGTACAATATGGAATTTCTGTACCTGCTTATCCTTATGAGCTTAACTCTTATGAGCTTTCCTTCCGAGACCATCCCAACCATTAAGGTATTTGTATCAAAGTGAACAGGTTGAGCAATATGAAATTTGGAATGCATGCTGGCAGGAAAATAACTGTATGAGAAACCAAAGTTGGGATGAGTTCAGAGCCATTTTGAGGGCAATTAAAGGAGTGATACTCATTTCAAATGAAGAGCAATACACCTAACAACAACAAAAATGGTATGTTTGTTGACACTTAGATAGTGACACTCCATAACTTGAGAAGGATAATGTTTGAACTTTGGAGTAAGAGAACCCACTTTTACTCTCATGGAGATAATGGCTCGATGGAAGCATAGAACTTTTGCAGATGAATAATGGATCAAGCATTAATGTATGCTAGTTGCTTTGTTAGTTGTTATTATGATGTATCATGAAGTATGAACTATGAAGTATGATGTATACTATGGACTATGGAAGTATGGAGTATGGGCTATGCACTACAGGAAAACGACATATTAACGTTGGCCAATTTTTTTTACGTCGGCCCGGACAAAGCCGACGTAAATAATGGGGTTATTTACGTCGAAATTGCTCTTGCAATCAATGGAATTGTTATAAAGGGTTAAAATGGATTCTATTTTTAGGTAGCATATCATGTGCAATCAAACTTACGGTGCAATCAGCGTGCAACCGAACTATCAAAAGTTTTTTAAAAAATTGAAAAATTTGTAATGTACATCATTGTTTACACTACTAATTTATAAAGTTTCAAAGAAAATTTTATTTTATATTATGAGTTATAAAAAAGGGAAAAAACTGACGGTTTATATATTATAGGAAAATAGGAATATAAATATATATATTTTTATTAAACATGCTTGCAACCTAGCAAATCAAACCGGGCCAAAAACAGATTAGGTCGGTCCTTTACTATACGAATCGAACGAGGCCGGTCCATAGGCCGATATCTTGACCCAAGTTTGGTTCAGTGAAGTGAATTGGGTTGGCCCGGTTCATAGGCCAAGATCTTGACCCAAGTTTGGTTCAGTAAAGTGAGTTGGGTTGGCCCGGTTCGGTGAACAATTTTGGCTGACTTAGTTGGTGCGACTTGGTTCCGCCTATTTGGTCACCTCTAAATGCTACAACGGTTACTATTTCACCCTTGACCCCCCAGCTAGTGCAAAACAATAGAGCTAGAGAAAACTGATTACATGCCGGTCAATAAATTTTTTTACGGTTCTCTTCAGAAAAAGTTTCTTTGTGCATTCCCATCAGAAGGAAATTCTCTCTCCGTCTTCTTTGCAAATTTCTTTAAAGGGATGGTGTTGATGGCAGGGGATGAAGGGAAAAAATATAGGAAAGGGAATAAGAAAAGGAATGGAATGAAGGAAAACTGGTTGGAGATGGTTTTAGCCCAGTGCCCGTGTTATACTAAAAAAAAAATTCTTCCGATCGAGACTATATGAGTTGCTAGGTCATATGCATTCGGCTTCGTGTATAGGCGATTGTTGCTACACCTTATAGTTGAGACACATGGGAGTTGGTTCGACACTTCCAGATATACTATGGTCCAAATTTATCTTCGGGTTCACCGTAGGCAAACATGTCATTTAGCAGCAATAAGAGGTTGAATATATACGCCATACGACAATGTTATGTTACTGAAAAACTTAAAAAGAGATTGAATAAAATAAGATGAGCTTATTTTATTGAATGACACATAATAGGTAACTTAATTTAGTAAATGAGTTTATAAGATAAGATTAATTTATTCTATGTTATCGGAGAATATCACATAATGGGTAATTTTATTGAATATAATCACTACTGCTCAAAACTCGCCCCTAGACTCACTTTTCAATAGCAAGCAAAGATGTGTTATTCTGGATGGTGATTGTTCGAATGATTCGAACTTTGAGAGCTTCAATTCTATAAAAACATGTATTCCAACGGGTCTCTATATCCTCCAATAAAACACTATTTATATGAGGATGCTTATCATTTACATAATCCAAACGATTCAATTTTTCCTGTTTTGTTAGAATGACGAGGTAGCTAATTAAAACTAAGTGGTACGGTATCTTAAAGCCATCTTTTTACAATCTTATGTTGTTAAGATGAAACGTACGATGCGGGTTCATATGCTAATTACATGCGTCTAGGAGCTAAGTGTATATGCGCGCGTTCAAACAGATAGTAGTGTCTAGGAGCAATGAACCAATGACCATGCTAAAAATGATTACATGCTTCTTTATGTATGACCACTTCTCATGTACCGATTTAATTGATGATTTCTACTCCCTCCTTTCCAGTATGTAAGGCATAAGTTGTTTTCATCTTTTTTTCCAATATATAAGGCGTAGCTGCATTGACCGTTCAAAAGTTTCAGAAATACCCTTCGCTGCGTAGGAAACTAATTAATTCTAGAATCGCATTATTTCCTTGCGCTGATATTTCCTTCCCCTGCATGAGCGCTTTTCAAAAATCATCTCATTAATTAGGGGCAATTAATTAGGGGCAAATCATGAATCACAAGTGCTATACACGGTTTCCTTGATATTCACGAAAATCAAATTATGCCTTACATACTGGAAAGGAGGGAGTATATCCTAATAATGGCGATCATACACTTCAAAGTAATTAGTTCTATGGAAAATTCCATATAACCCAATAGTTTATTGCATAATTCATGTATATGCTTCTTTATATAATATGAGAAAGGTTGTATAGTAAAAAATGATGGCCTTTAATAAAATAAATCCAACCGAGTTGGAATTGTATTTGGGTATATTGAATCAATATTTCAGTATAGAGAAAGTGATAAAAAAAGGTATAAGAACATGTCCAATGTTAAACCATTTTCTTACCCATTTGTTACTCAATTGTACTATTCGCATGCTAAGCTCTTATTTTCGGCTCGTTTGTTTCAGCGTTCGGACGCGTTGCATTGCGTTGTGTCCGCGTACGTTTGAACCTATGCTGGGTGGCAAAATGCGCGGCAAACGCAACGCAACGCTGGGCGGCACTGAAACAAACAACGCCTTTGTCCACCGTTATGTTTTACTCCCAGTTTTTGTCCATTCGCCACATATCTACAATACTAGACTTAAATATAGTAAAGGTACAGTTAAGCATTCTTTTTTTTTGCATAAGGGGTATAACCCCAATTTCCATTACCAACATAACGGAAAGTACAGTTAAGCATTCTAATAATCCCATTTAAGTGATACGTTAGAAGTGGGAGTATATGTATCTACATAAATTGGCTGGACAAGTTGCCCGATTGGAATTTCAGAGAGCTAAGATAGATAAGCATAAACACTCTTATGACTACTTTCGCCTTTTGTTGACTGCTACTTTTAGCTGCATGAGTATCTACAATCTCCTTCAACCAATGCTTAATTTACAGTACCTATTTGCTGTGGAATAGCAGTGTCTCCATTCAAGTTGCTGCTTCCTGCATGCACTGACAACATTTTTTTAAGGAAAATTTATAGGGCTGAACTATGATCATGCCTGTCCATTTCACTTGTCTGGATTCTGGAACAAAAGTTTGGCATTTTTCAACATGCATAGCATTTTTTTTGGGAGGGAGGGTGGGGGGCTTTCCGTGAGTGATTAGACAGGTTTTTTTTTCTTTAAGGAAAGCAGTTATTTTCCAGATTTTCCATTGGTTCGTTTTTTTTCAAAAAGAAATCTCCCTTGGAGCGAGAGGATGAGAGGTCTGGCTCCAAAGTGGATTTGCCTCTGGTCTCAATGCCGTTATTGGGGCACACGTTTCGGGATGCCTGAGCGAAGCAGACAGTGGCTCTTCTGTAGCCTAAAGCAGCCATGGAAAGTGACGCTATGCTTACAAACTTTATAGACTGCACGCCGGGCAGTGATCTTGTCCATTTGGATGATCACGAACAAAATGAAAGGCAAAATGTTATGTACTGTTCATTTGCAAAAGGAAAGGAATGTGCTTGGAAAAGCGGTTTGAATTCATGTTATGTGTCTATTATAAAGGGTGAGCATAGTTATCGGATTCGTAGCATAAGCCAGCGAACCCTCATCCTGATCATGCAAATCATATGGAGGTTTGACACGATTCGATTCACCACGATTCGGTGTTTGGTTCGGAAAGAAGAGTGAATCGGAGAGGGAGGGAAGTAGGAGAAGGGAGGAGGGAGAAGAGAGGAGAGGCGGAGACAGGAAGGCACAACTAACTTAGTAGTGGCCTTGCATCTTTTCACCTCTACTACTATCATTGTGGTCGCTGCTTAATTACAATCCTTCCTCTTCACCGATGCAGGATAAGTCTGGGGTGACGAGCCGCGCTCGGTAGCCAGACCCAGCCTGAGGTAGTGTAGGAAAAGGAGCGTAGCAGGGATAGACGCGACACGTTGTGGGAAGAGAGCACTGGAGGAAGGGGAGCCAATGGCGTTGTTGTAGCGGTGACGCTAGAAGGAAGGCAATGATAAGTGAGTGATAGTGGCGGCTGCTGCGCCCTACTGTCGTGACCCCGATACTTGTACAGGGAATCCAACACCACGAGACGATAATAGTCCCAGGCTAGTATCTTGTGATGTACAATACGGTGGAATCGTCGCAGTACATTTAGTTAAAGTGAAATACAGATAAAATGTGGTATCATTTATTACAAGAGGAACTGGCATTCCAGTTTAAATAGTCCATCAGGATTAAATAACATTACATAATAAGAACATCAAAGTAGCAGAAATTAACTACTGTGATAAATCCCAAGGAGTCGACCCAGACAACTTCTCTAGTCCTACTCACCCCCGTCAGGGTCCTCCTGATCCTGACCGAAAACTGAATACAAATATGTCCGCTAGAAATTTAATTAGTACGCGGCTACACAGCAAGCAATCCTTAAGTATGAATGTAAGGATAGCGCAGGGAGTAGGTTATTTTACCCAAAACCTAATTCTAGTCAAATTTTAGTTGACAAATTTTATTAAGTGAATGCATAATCATAACTACTATCAAGAATCATCAACGGAAGGTGCGTCTCACACCAGGCCAATCCCAGCCTAATCTAGTCAAGTTTAAAGGAGTGGATCTACATGTGCAAACCTCTCGCCCCGTGCATGACCGTGGACAAGGTTATCATAATAATTTTAACTCTGCAGAGTATGTACAAATTTCTCCACAAGCCCCGTCTCATCCACTAGAAGATACGGTACAAGGCTTTTCCAGCCTACTACGCTCGCCAATTCGCCTTCCCTCACTTTTGGTTTCCCCAGCCCCTTCAATACCCGCCTCGGTAGGTCGCCTAGTACTTCTGGGCACCACCCGGAGTCGTTCCCCAATTAACTCATTCGGTCTTAGGGACACACCTAACCCTCAAGTAAGATCGCGAGCCTCACCCTAGGGCAATAGTGCCAAAACGTAATCGGACAGCCTACGAGCAAGTGGTTAGTGAGTTTCATAGGGTACTAAGCCAGGGCCAACGGCACAAGTGGCTGTACGGTAAGGTTTGGTTTAGTAATACACAAGCTTGAGTCCATATTAGAGGAGACCGTCGAATCTCCACCACAGTCCCGGAACTAACACTGCCGGATCCCCCCTAAGCAATCTACACTAGTTTTAGTTTGTTCAGGTTTTAACCAAAAACACCATCGCAAAGCATACGCCTTGTAAGGGCATATTTCATAGTGCATCCCAATGTAGTCCTACACTTCTAGTCAAGGATAGGTTAGGGAACATAATAATGGGTTCACAAAAGCGGCTAGGGCACATTAACAGAATATTAATATGTCTAAGAACTCACACACTAGTTTATATGCATACGACCAGTTCAAATAGGAACTACATAATTTAAATTGTAAAACTAGGAGAGGAATATGTATCTATGCTTGCCTTCGAAGAACTCCGTGCTTTGCGAGTCCAACACCTGCTCCTGACAATAGTTCACACAGCAATCGCACCCACCGTCTATGCGGAAAAAAATTTAAGGCACAACAGCAAAATCAGTACATAGAAAATAATTAATAAACATACATAAAAAATCTAGGATTAAAACGTAATTTTTAGCCTCTAGAATCACCTAATTTGGAGATACGGAGGTCACTAAACAATTCGGGGAAGTTTCGGGTTAAATAGAAAATTCCCCGAAAAAGAAAACCTATTTTAACCTAATTGGGCCGAACCGATGATCCTACCAACCTCTTCTCAATATCTCCCCCCACCCGCGCGCATGTCCCAGTTGGCCCAAACGGCCCGATCCGGCGTGGCGCTGCTATGGCTGACAGGTGGGACCCTTGGGTCAGTGTCACAAAGCGACAAACGAGTGACCCCACAGGGTGGAGGCGACGGTGGGGATGCCGACGCGGCCGATGACGTGGTGACAGGTGGCCACAGGTGGCAATGACGTGGCATGGCGCGGCATGACACGTGGCAGTGGGTGGGTCTCGGATGATGACGTGGCAAGACACGTGGAAGATGACGTGGCATGACACGTGGCAATGGGAACGATGCAGGTGATGGTGTGGCTTTCCATGTGGCTTGAGATGTGTCATTGCCATGTGACGACTTGGCTGACGCGGCACTGACGTGGCGCGCGGACCCCACGGGTCAGCGGCTGCAGCGCAATCGTCGCTCGTGCGCGTGGCACGTGTCAGCACGCGGCGCACGCGGGGTGGCATACGGTGCGGACGCGGCTGACGTGCGGGGCCCATGACTTTGCGGAGCCCACATGTCAGTGGCGGTGAGTAGATACAGCACGGTGCGAGCGAGACGGCGCCGGCGGTAGCGGTGGGTCCAACGATGACACGCCCGGCGCCATTGGGCAGCGACCACGGCGGTTCCCACCGGACGCGCATCGTCGCGCGATTCGGCGATAGCGGCGGTGCTGTCGAGGGCGGATGCGGGAAGTGGAGCCCGCAGGGACGCGCGTCACGCGGCGGTTGGTGCGGTACGTGTGCCGCGTGCGCATGGGGCGCAGAGCGACAACGACTGGGGCGACGAGGCATGCTCCGGTTTGGCGCGCGATTAGCGCCGGCCGCACGAACGGCGAGGATCGCCGGTGGCCATGGGTACCCCTAACTACAACAAGCTTTAACATGCGCAAATCTTCACCAAATTGGGCGATATGCATATGCAAATTGATCGTGTCGATGAGATCTACATGATGGTGTAATCTACACTACGAATTGAACACCGAAAAAAGGATTTACTTTAAAACAAAGCTCGGGGAGTGAGATCCAAGTGCCGTCGGTTTAGGGTTTGGGGAGAGAGTGGGTGGGTGTCGGTGCATAGTGCTGAGAGGGGTTTATATGGGGAATGGGGACGCATGGGCTATTGGTCTCCCACTTAACGGGTCGGAAGTGAAATATGGGCTATTATGAGCATGAAATGACGGAAGAAAGGGCCCATAGAACTGCTAGAGGGGTTTAGGGACTTTAACAATAGAATAATACCTAGGTTTTTGTATTGAAAAGCTTGGGACTCCTAATAATTTTGGCGCGGACTTGGCGTCGGACGTCTGACGCTGCGCTCGCGCGTCGCACGCCGCCCCAGCCCAGCCCAGCACGCTCGCCCTCGCAGGAATGAGAAAGCCACCCGTTGCATGCATGCGCATGTGCGGTGAAAAATCAAAAATGCTTGATGCTTTCATGAAAATCGAAAATCGAGAGTTCATTATAACACCAGATTCATGAAAAAAGTGAATATAGATCTTACAAATGAACTCAGCATACTAAAACAATAAAAAACACCTATTGAAACAATGAACTGAGACTACTAAAAACATTACGAAATAACCAAAAATCAACTATACAAGGGGGAGACAAAAGGAGAGAGGGAAACTGCATAAGTGAGAGAAAGAGGAAGGGAGAGACCATAAGAGAGAGAAACAATCACGCTTAACTAATGAAACAATGGAAATGACTATCGAAACAACGAACTTGGCACACTGAAACAATGAACTTGACCTATTGAAACAATGGAAAATGACTATCGAAACAATGAACTTGGCACACTGAAACAATGAACTCGACCTACTGAAACAATGAAAAATGCCTACTGAAACAATGGAAAATGACTATCGAAACAATGAGAAAATAACTATCGAAACAATGCACTAAAACAATAAACTCGACCTACTGAAATAATGAGAAATGCCTACTGAAACAATGGAAAATGACTATCGAAACAATGAGAAAATAACTATCGAAACAATGCACTGAAACAATAAACTCGACCTAGTGAAACAATGAGAAATGCCTACTGAAACAATGGAAAATGACTATCGAAACAATGAGAAAATAACTATCGAAACAATGCACTGAAACAATAAACTCGACCTAGTGAAACAATGAGAAATGCCTACTGAAACAATGAAAAATGACTATCGAAACAATGAGAAAATAACTATCGAAACAATGCACTGAAACAATAAACTCGACCTAGTGAAACAATGAGAAATGCCTACTGAAACAATGGAAAATGACTATCGAAACAATGAGAAAATAACTATCGAAACAATGCACTGAAACAATAAACTCGACCTAGTGAAACAATGAGAAATGCCTACTGAAACAATGGAAAATGACTATCGAAACAATGAGAAAATAACTATCGAAACAATGCACTGAAACAATAAACTCGACCTAGTGAAACAATGAGAAATGCCTACTGAAACAATGGAAAATGACTATCGAAACAATGAGAAAATAAGCAAAATTTTCCTCTTCGTGACTTGGAGTCTCAAGAGGAAGGCCCCACTCTAGTGAGTCCTTCCACTTGAGTCTCGGGGGCTAGCTGTCGGGGATAAAATTACGGCCCATTGCCATGGCCCACTCCCTGACGGCCCAATCGAACAGCCTACCAGGGCCCAGCTCCCTGGAAGGTTCTATCTGGCCCATATGCATCTTGCCGAACAGCTTCCTGGCTGGCATGGTACGTAACGGCCAAGGATTCCTGTTTGAGTCCGACTCGAGCAAGAGTTCTGCACGGCTACGTGAAGACCCGGACGTTGGTTCCCCGGATTGGACTAGGAGTCGTGATCCCCAAGACTAGGAGTATACCTTATCTACCGTAGGATGTATTTGGCATGGTACGAGTTTGTTACGTGTTCGTGGTTAGCCCGGCCCGATATTCCTCGGTAGGTCGGTTTGTCCGCACTATATAAACAGGGCCCCTACGGCGTTTAGAGGACCCCTGGCCAAGAGATTTCGCATTGTCACATACTACTCACCGAGACCTGCTGATCTCGTCGAGTTCCACCTTGTAATCCTCTTTGATATAAAGAAAGGCTGGACGTAGGGCTATTATCTCTCCTGAGAGGCCTGAACCAGGATAAAAACCCCTGTCTCCTGTTCGCTGTTGTTCGTGGTTGTTCGGCGTGTCTCCTATCTTCTCTTTGAAGAACCTTGGTTGACTTGGGTCAATATCCCAACCGTCGACAATTACATAATAAGAACATCAAAGTAGTAGAAATTAACAACTGCGATAAATCCCAAGGAGTCGACCCGAACACCTTCTCTAGTCCTGCTCACCCCCGTCAAGGTCCTCCTGATCCTGACCGAAATCTGAATACAAATATGTCAGCTAGAAATTTAATGAATACACGGCTATACAGCAAGCAATCCTTAAGTATGAATAAAAGGACAGTGCGGGGAGTAGGTTATTTTACCCAAAACCTAATTCTAGCCAAATTTTAGTTGAGAAATTATATTAAGTGAATGCATAATCATAACTAGTATCAAGAATCATCAACGTAAGGTGCGTGTCACATCAGGCCAATCCCAGCTTAATCTAGTCAAATTAAAGGGGTGGATCTACATGTGCAAACATCTCGTCCCGTGCATGACCGTGGACACGGCTATCATAATAAATTTAACTCTGCAGAGTGTGAACAAATTTCCCCACAAGCCCCATTTCATCCACCAGAAGATACGGTACAAGGCTTTTCCAGCCTACTACGCCCGCCACTTCGTCTTCCCTCCCTTTTGGTTTCTTCGGCCCCACCGGTGCCCGCCTCGGTAGGGCGCCCACTACTTCTGGGCATCACCCGAAGTCGTTCCCCAATTAAGCATTCGGTCTCAGGGACGCACCTAACCGTCAGGTAAGGTTGCGAGCCTCACCTTAGGGCAATAGTGACGAAACGTAATCGGACAGCATACGAGCAAGTGGTTAGTAAGTTTCATAGGGTACTAAGCCAGGGCCAACGGCACAAGGTGGCTGTACGGTAAGGTTTGGTCTAGTAATACACAAGCTTGAGTCCTTATTAGAGGAGACCGTCGAATCTCCACCACAGTCCCGGAACCAACACTGTCGGATCTCCTCTCAGCAATCTACACTAGTTTTATTTTGTTTAGGTTTTAACAAAAAAAACACCATCGCGAAGCATACGCCTCGCATGGCATATTTCATAGTGAATCCCAATGCAGTCCTACACATCTAGTCAAGGATAGGTTAGGGAACATAATAATGGGTTCACAAAGGCGGATAGGGCACATTAACAGAATATTAATATGTATAGGCCAGAACTCACACACAAGTTTATATGCATGCAACCAGTTCAAATAGGAACTACATAATGTAAATTCTAAAACCAGGAGAGGAATGTGTATCTAGGCTTGTCTTCGAAGAACTCCGTGCTTTGCGAGTCCAACACCTGCTCCTGGCAATAGTTCACACAGCAATCGCACCCATCGTCTATGCGAAAAACAATTCAAGGCACACCAGCAAAACCAGTTCAGAGAAAATAATTATAAATATACATAAAAAATCTAGGAGTAAAACGTAATTTTAGTCTCTGGAATCACCTAATTTGAAGTTACGGAGCTCCCTAAACAATTGGGGGAAGTTTCAAGTCAAATAGAAAATTCCCCGAAAATGAAAACATATTTTAACCCTAATTGGGCCGAACCGATGATCCAACCCACCCCTTCTCTCTCTTTCCCCCCCACGCGCGCGCATGGCCCAAATGGCCTGAGCCGGTGCGGCGCTGCTATGGTTGACAGGTGGGACCCTTGGATAAGTGTCGCAAAGCGACTAACGAGCGAGACCCACGTGGCCGGTGATGTGGCAACAGGTGGCAATGACGTGGGATGACGCGACATGACACGTGGCAATGGGTGGGTCTCGGATCATGACGTGGCAAGACACGTGGCAGATGACGTGGCATGACACGTGGCAGCGGGAATGGTGCATGTGATGACGTGGCTTGCCACGTGGCTTGAGACGAGTCAAGCCATGTGGCGACTTGGCTGACGCGGCGCTGACATGGCGCGCGGACCCCACGGGTCAGCGGCTGCAGCGCAATCGTCGCGCATGTGCGTGGCACGTGTCAGCACGCGGCGCACACGGGGTGGCATGCGGTGCGGATGCGGCTGACGTGCGGGGCCCACAACTTTGCCAAGCCCGCATTTCAGTGGCGGTGAGTAGATACAGCACTGTGTGAGCGAGACGGCGCCGGCGGTAGCAGCGGGTCCCACGCTGACACGCTTCGTGGCGCCATTGGGCGGCGTCGACATGGGCGGGTCCCACAGGACCAGCGTCGACGTTGCATGATTCGGCGTCTGCGGCGGCGCTGTCGGGGGTGGATGCGGGAAGCGGAGCCCGCCGGGACGCCCCTCTAACAATGAAAGTACAAATGATTAATGGTTTAATTTGTTCTAAAAAAATATTTATGATTTCGCTTTGATTCCACTTTGCAAGATTGTGTTTAGTCAAAGTTAACCTTGGACATAATGTGATAGAAAAATTTTACTTGCAAGGTGCAAAAAAACACGTTTAATTTCCATCGAATTAAATGGTCGATGCGTGCATAAGAGCATGTCTGGCATTCTCTTTAAATTCAAATCTTTATAAACTTTTTCAAACCACTATTCATTTTTATATTTTCATCCTCTGCAACAGAGTCTTGTCTTCAAAAGATATAGAGATACTGGAGAGTCTATAAATTTCGAGGTTGATAAGAGAGCAACCAGTGGAAACCACTATATTAAATATAGAGAGGCTATTGAAGGGAAACAATCTTTTATAGTGTAATATAAGTTGTGAAGGAATTTTAGATGAAGATATAGAGGGGCAGTTGGAGTTGCTCTAAGAGCATCCGCAGACCGCAGCAGAAGCTGTATGAATAAAAATGTGTTGGGATAAAGTTTTTTTTTGAAAGAGGGGCAGGAAAACTGCCATCCTATTTCATTGATCAGAAGGAGAAAATAAAATAAAACCCATGCACGCACGGGGTACAACCACAGCGCTCCGCTGCAAACCTGGCCAAAGCCAGACACACCATCGGCTACCGCCGGGGACACCACCTACAGAGGGGAAAGAAAGAGCCCCCCGCTGCCACCTAGAACAAAAGCTGAACAGGAGAGAGAGACAGGAGAGAAAAAGAAAAAGAACAACACCGGCCACCCAACGGAAACCCATAACGCTAGAACGGCAACCACGACGCCTCCAACAAGGTAGCGACGGGGAGGACCCGCCGGCGTCGCTAAACCGCTAGGGTTTTCACCCAAAGCAGAACAAGGTCCAAATGGTGATGCCGCCAACGAGGGAAACGACACAAGGGTAACGCCATCACCAGCCTAAAAGGCGGGGCTTTCGCCCAAGACCTGGCCTGCTAGCGTATAAGGCATAGGCCTCCGAGGGTGAACATCGATAGAAGACCGAGCCGTCGGCCAAAGACGCAGAGCCGGAGAGCGTCGACGAGCACCACCACCTGACGCGGAAGACGCCGCCCCCGCCATCCGACACCTCGAAGAAGGGAGGGTCTAAACGGCTAGGCCGGGACCGAGCCAAGAGGCGGGGAACGGGGACGTCACCGGAGAAAGGTCGTCAGCCAACGCCGCCAGAGAGGGGCCACCACGCCGGATGGCCCGCGCACGGGAAGCGAAACAGACCAGACGCCGCGCCACCAAGGCGACGCTAGCCGACCCCCACCTCTACCCCGAAAAACGCCAACCGACGCCATCGAGCCCCTCGCAGGGAAGGAAGGCAAGAAGACGAGGATGGTACCAAGGTAGAGACAGGTGACACAGCATCGCCGAAGAACGGACGACGGCCCAGTACGCCACCAAAGGGAGAGTCGAGAAGACGCCAAGCACACACCCCTGGAGCACACCTGCTCCGTCCGCTCCGGCCAACTACCAAAGCGGACCCCCAAGCGGCCTCCATCGAGACGGGCACAGAGGGAGGGGAAGAAGGAGAAGATACCGGTGCTGAGCTTCGCCGAGATACGAGGCCACCGGACCCACGACCATGGAGCACACCCACTCCGACCGCTTCGGCTGACAACGCCTGATCCGGCTGCCCGCGGATCCGGTCAAACACAGAGCGGTCCCCTCCGGGCGGTCTCTACCAAGACAGGCCTAGAAGGAGGGGAAGAAGGAAGAGGGAAAGCCGGCGCCGGGCTCCACCACTGCGCGCGAAGGTGGGGACGAAGAAGAGGGGAGAGGAACGATGCTGCGCACCGGGCGGCGTCGCAACACTGGAGGAGGGATGAAGGAGGCCTTCGGCTAAGTTCAGATCTAGAGCGAGAGCCCGAGGCACACCGGCCACAGGCGCCTCCGCCGGCCGGCTAAGCGCAGATATTGAACGAGGAGCCCGAAGCACGCCGCGCAAGAACAGATCCGCTGCCAAGGCCGCGCGACACCAGATCTGGTAGAGAAAGAGGAGCCGCGCCAAGCCGCCATGCCTGGCCACTCACACCGCGTGCCAACAGTGGCCGCGCCGCCGCCCAGGCAGCGCAGTCGT
>SPJY01037954.1:2447598-2558480 GCA_005191435.1 Raddia distichophylla | reverse complement strand
ATACATTATACGAAGTTATCCGACCCAGGCCGCGCCGCCGTGCGCTCCCACGGCCACCGGATCCGACCGCCACACGCCGCGCCCTACCCAGACCGCGCCGTCGCCGCGTCGCGCACCATCCTGGCCGCGCCTCGCCCAGGCCGCGTCGCCGCGCGCCGCCCAGCTCGACCAAGGAGCCGTGCGGGCCCGCGACCACCGGATCCGGCCTCCACGCCGCCAGATCCGGCCACCGCGCTGCCGGCTCAGGCTGGGGCGGCCGTCGCCAAGCTGCTAACGAAGCACGAAGAGGAAGAAGAGAGGGGGAGAAAGGGAGGGGGAGGAGAAGGGGGAGGGCGTGGCCGCCGCTGCCTAGACCAGCCACCGGTGGCGGCGGCGGCCGGCTAGGGTTCCAGCGAGGGGGTCTTTGGCGATGGCGGTTGTGTCGTCGCCTGTGTCGCCTAGAAGGACGACGCGGGGGCCTTTGCTGGCTCGCAGACGCCTTGTAGGGGATAAAGTGTTTGTTAGAGGGAGAAATTTTTAGAAAGTGTAATATAAAGTGTGAAGAAATTTTAGATGAATAAATAGAATGTGTAGTGAATAATGCTTATAGAGCGTGCATTTGGAGATGCTCTAAGCATCATCCAACTCTTTCTTTATATCTCTCCTCTAAAATACTGTTGTCGTCGTATCTATCTATTCATCTAATTTTTTTTCATAATTTACACTATATTTTTTAAAAATTCTCCAACAATATCTCTATGTACTACAGTATCATGAAGGGCTATTCTTGATGGATTGCTACAGTAATTTTTAACCAGTTCGACAAACTTGCATTCCATTGATACACAGTGCGTGTAATCTCCATCGAGAGGCTGTACCTTTGGAACGAGCTAGTGAATAGTTGTGGATAGGTCGAGCAGCATGGACATTGGCTGCTCTGCTGCTGCTGCGTGCGGCGTCTGTGCCGCTTTCTCTTGTCGCTATTGGCCAGCAGTGGCTGATCTGAGTTTGGTACGTACGAGCATATGGTGGGTGCCAGGGCAAACACCACACCTATATAGCCTAGACATGCCTACTGCCAAGTAGCTAGCTGCTGCCTGCTGCTGGGGAAGTGGTGAGTGTCGACTTGACTCTCTCTCTCTCTTCGATGTTATTGGAAGGGACAATTATTTCTAGCTGATACCCCTCTTCTCCACTGCTTCTGTCTCGTGCGTACTCAGTGCCAGACTGCCACTGCTTGCCATCGTTCCATCAAGCTTACCCTTACTCGCTCTACTGTTTTGACTAATCGATTCCCGCCTCCCCCTCCTCCACCCCACCCCCATGAGCAAACAGAGCACATGGCTCTTCGTTGTGAAAATCTGCTGTTGGCCTCTGCTCTCTGCTAATAATAGTCAGAAACTGATGGGGATCCACCAGGACGATGCTAAGACCAGTCTCTTTAGATGATGGATTTTTTTTCTACTTGTACACCATAGATATACATGGGAGCCATTACGGATCGGACATCTGGTCTGGTGAACAAATTTAGACGCTTGTTCGAAATATATGTAACTTATTCCAAAAAATAGTACACCTACTCTTTGTCATCTCTTCTTCGGATCCGACGAGCCCTCAAGTTGTTCTCGCCGGATCCGTCTGCTTAGCCGGTTGGACGAGCTCATCGGAGAGAATGAACCATGTATAGGGGAGATGAAGAGAGAGGGGAGCGACCGGCGACGCTGGTCTCAACAAGCGACATCAGGGCAACCATAGGAGCAAAGCGAGCAAGATACGACTGTTGGAAAGCTATTGAATAGGAGCATGGGAGTGTGAGTATTCGGGGTGATCGGTTTCTTAATTGGTATCCACTATAGGAAAGGAGAATTTTGTTGTTGGCCGGAAACACTATGTCGGCGACCAAAGACCCGACGACAAATTGGTCTATGGCATCCTATGATTGGCCTGTGGGGTCCATATGGCCGAGCGCCGTCTCCAAAGTTGTGCCATCAGGATGTGTCTATGTCTGCGGCTTTACAGGCCGTCGACATAGGCCTTCCCCGGGTGACCCTGCTAGGGATGCAGTGTTGTCATCGGGTTTATTTGGGCTCCTGACAAAGGTGGCATGTGTCGTCAACGCTGTGTCGACAAATCTTTATCATCCGCTGGGCGACGACATATGCCTATGTCAGTGGTTTTTGGGCCCGTGTCTTTGACTTTGGCCGCAGACACAAAGCCCAGTTTTTGTAGTGATCATGTCTTGCTCGTGCTCGCTAGCAGATTTGCATCCCCGTTCAATCCTATTCGAACGTTCGGTTGCAAGTTATATATATATATCCATACATAAGGCAATATATGAACACACAGAACCCCAAACACCCAATTCAATATGTCTTACATAAGAAAAAAAATAAGAAAACGAACAACCTATTCAATGTCGCTAAGATGATTATTAAATTGTTATCAATGTTTGGTGAAGGCATATCTATTATCTCCAATGAATGACATCCATTGAGCATTGTATCTTGGATCAATAGCACAACCAATGGTTCCCCTAAAGATGTCCCGTACAAATAAGAAACTTTACATTTGTTAACACAATATCGTTTCGACAAAGACAATTGCCCAATACAAAGTTACAACACCAATCAAAATTTGTTTACTTGAAGCCAACCCCCTATGAAATGAAAACAAGGTGTTGGGCATTCAAACCTAGAGCAATTTGGACTAAACACCAAACTACGTAGGCTACCTAGCACCGAAAAAGGAGATGATAAATAATTCATTACTATCACGGAACACACATTTTTGTCTCCCTTCCAGTTTCATTAGTAAGGTTGTCTTTTGTTAAAATAATATCTTCTATTATATATATACCACAAGGAGATTTTAATCTTTGAGGTAGCTTTAGTCGCCTTAAAAAACTGTCTGGATGAATGATAGAATAACCTAACATACTTTGTATAAGATAAGACGGTAAAATACCACTTTTTGGTAGGTCCATGGATAGCTAGCTATCTTTACTTTGACCCACATGAATATTAGACAATTGATTGAACAAATTGTCTCCTGTTGTCATGACATGGTTTTTTTTTATTTAATTATTTATCCAGGGATAGCAACTTTTTTTTTTATGATCTAAATGCCTGATTCGAAAGTCACTTTCCTTCGCATTGGATTTGCAGGCGTTGCTGGGTTTGGGCCGGTTGAGGTGACAGACTTTGTTGCACCCCAACGTATTAAGCTAAGCAGAGGCCGAGAACAGTTATGGGCCTCACCGGCACCGCACTCGACGCCAACCCGAGCTTTGCCGTTCCGCGCTATCCCTTCGGGTCGCTCCCAAAACGAGCCCAGCCTGGCGCATTCACCAAAACGCCCCCAAAATGAGCTCCCGGAACTCGATTATTTTATTTTAGAAAGAAGTCCACATTGCCTCCCTCAACTATTGAAAAAGTTCACTTTTCCTCCCTCTGTGTAAAATGAGTGAGATCTGGCCGTCCAATCTTGTATCGAACAGCCACAAATGAGTTGAGAGAGAAAAAATGAACTTCTGCAATAGTTAAGGGAGGTAAATTGGACTTCTTCCTTTATTTTATATATTATTTTATTAAAAATATATGTTGGGGCCTGTCTTTTCAAATCTAGTTGTCTACCGTCCGGGCCAGGAGCGATCACCCGAGCCACGGGAGACAGGCGTACCTGCTCTTACCACCGTGGCCTAGCTTCGCGTCTCCCTCATCTACCCCCATCTTCCCATGCGCTGCCGCGCCGCGCAACCTCGTTGCTGAGGCGCTGCACTCATCGTAGGTTCGCTTGTTTGCGCTAGCGCACGTCGAGGTGCATCGTGTGTTTGTCGAGAAGCTTCAGGAGTCCGATATCAGCAAGGTGGAGCCACCGCCGCGCGTCACAGAGACCTTCCAGTATGCCATGTTCTGCCTCCTCGTGCTCATGTGCTTCGGCGAGCACCTTGACGAGCCCGCCATGTGCACCATCGTCGCAACGCTTCACGAGTTGCTGGTCTAGCTCTCGAGCAAGATGCTAGGCTTCTCCTTCTTCTTGGCTGGGACCAATAATGTCTTCCACGGCTGCCCCAAAACCATGAGCACTCTTCACCGACGCATGAACGAGCTCTGCATGCCATTGATCTTCGTGCGTCGCGTGCACAAGGATCATGGCACAGGTGAGCCGGAGAAGTGTAAGTGTAAGTGACCTTTTGTGATTTTAGTGATTAATGACAAACACATTTAAATGACAATGCTTGGTTTAATGCTTATTTATTGTTATACCTTAAATATGCTTAGTGCTATGAAACTAATATGTTTATTGTCAAGATTGTCATAGTCACATCATATTTAGAGGAAAATCATATATGTCAAGTAGACAAGCTATTTATTATAAAAGGTACGTCTTATGCTAATCATTCCAATGAGACTAACACACTTGATTGCTTATTTTTCGTAATCTCATTTATGCAAATAAGATGGATTGTTAATTGAGGTATGCAACTCTTTTGTGTAAGCGCATGTTATTGGTTTATTAGATTTATGTTCGTCATATCTTGTCGTATTTATTTGAGCATAAATATATTATGAACATGTTGCTTACTTGACAAGATCTTTTGTATTAGTTGCTATGTATTATTGATCATCTTAATCGGTACACTAGATAAACTTTACCGTGTTTAAATGGCTTTGTTCATGTAGGCTTTTCATAAATATTCTCACATGCACTTAATTTAGTGAAGTTTAATCAAGATTAGTTATCAAGTTCTTTCTTACTTCAAATATGAATTTGCACATTTGTAAGTCATGAATATATTTTCATGTGCATCATTAAGTGAAGTTGTGATTATTAAATCATCTCTCTAGTGTATATAGATCAAACACATATTTACCATGATACATTTAGTAGAGATCTTTCTTGTACCAAGTGTTTTCATTTGTGTTGTGCTTCTTTACGTGAAACACTTAGACACTTAATCGCTCACGAATATCAAATTTGTCTTTATTTATTGAGCTTTTGAACTAATGTATTTCACGAGTGATTTGAAAAGGATTAGGTTCTATGAGTTTGTGTGATGACCAAGAGACGTTGAATGATGACAGTTAAGTCGAAGTCAACAAAACGACAATATCACAAAGGGTTGAGAACTAAGTCAATGTCGATTTGGCGGGATGATCGTCGAGGAGAATGATCGAGTCAAAATCGAATAGGACGAGAGTCTCATGAGGTGAATCAAGTCAAAATTGACAAGACGAAGACGCTATCAATCATTTAGTAAAGGTCATCATGCACAATGCATCAAGGGTGCTCAAGACTAACAATATCGTTGAACCTCAAAATAAAGAAAGAAGACGACAAATGATTTATCCTAAATCTTGTATGGCTTTATTTATAAGTTGACTTTGAAAGAGGATCCTAAAGCCTAGAGGGGGGGTGAATAGGCAATTTTAATTTCTTTTCAATTATTCTCAATTAAGCATCATATTAAGAATTACCCAATCCTAGTTGTAATTATCAAGTAATTGGAAGCGATAAACTAAATATAAGGCAACTAAGACATGGCATTCAATTTATCACACACAATGCAATAAGAGTAAGTGCGGGAATATAAATGAGAAAGTGACACGGTGTTTGTTTGACCGAAGTTCGGAGCCGCAACTCCTACTCTCCGTTGAGGCTACCCCTTGCGCACAAGGACCGGCTCGCTCCCGAGCCTAACGCCTCACTTACTCCCCGGTAGTCGTTCCGCCACTCCGGCGAGGTGGACTCCGTCACCCGTACACCGACTCGAGAGTAGCCACACGCCAAGGCCTACTCCCAAGCCCTCGCCTCCACGAAGGATATCTTCAAAAGTAACAAGCCCGAAACGCCCCGATCATGCCGGATCGAAGGACTTCCATGAAGCTCGGTATTGGGGTTTTGTAATTTGTGGCTTTGGATGCTTTGTGGGTGGAGGAATGGCTCTAGAACACCTAATTGATGAGCTATGAATGTGGTAGGTGAAGTGGAGCAGCAAACCTCAAAATAGCCAGCCACTAGGTAGGTATTTATAGCCCCAAGAGCAAAACTAGCCGTTGCCCCTCGGAAGAGGACAAAAAGCCTAGCCGTTGGCCTCTACCGGACGCCGTCCGACGGGAACCGGACGCCGTCCGACAGAGCGTACTGCTCACAAAAAAACGATTTATCGGACGCCGTCCGGTCCCCACCGGACGCCGTCCGACAGCAAGGAAAACTGACGCCCCAACTCCACCGGACGCTCGCCACCTCTGCCCAGACGCCGTCCGATGGGAGAAAACTCAGATTTTTGAACTTTATCGGACGCCGTCCGGTAACTACCGGACGCCGTCCGACAGAGTGCATTGTGCACTGGAATGGCTGGTCGGACGCTGTCCGGCGGTGTCCAGACGCCGTCCGACAGAGGGTGTTTTCGTGCTGAAAAAGTGTGGGGGAATTTAGGTGGGTTTCTCTCTCTCTAGAAGTCTCACAAAGGGATATTTGGGTATTTTTAGAAGTGGTGGACTACGGAAACCGAGTTTTCGAGAATTCGCAAAGATCCGGCATAGTCCGAGATATTCGAACCCCTTTTAAAATCCGATGAAAAACAGGAAATAAACCTAACTACTCCTAATCTATACGTGACCTCTTCTCTCGCCCGGTCACGCATTTGAAACCTTGGAGCAGCTCAGAAAATTTATCGACGCTTCAAATTAGGTTTTATAAAAATCGCCGAGTCTTCGCTAGGGTTCCGAGAAAACCAAAAACCCCTAGCACTTAATATTAATTAATTTTGTCATCAATGCCACTAATAAAAATTAGGGCTCAACGATGCTCACAGACTTTAAGGATTGCCTACTATTAAGAGGGATGCAACGTTGAATGGCTTAGATATGTCTCAGGTGCTCAAGTGATCAATCTTTAAGAGAGATCGAGGGAGAGTAGTGTTGGTGGTGTAGGAAAGTGAGAATATTAGGTCTTTCATGGCTTTCTTTGTGGTTGCTGCTCATATCCTTTGGGATTTAGGCAGTGAGACCTTGTGGGTTGTGTAGCTCTTATTCTTAACTTTCCGTAGAGCCCAAGATCACCGAAATTGCAGTTCGGAGTCAAAAGTTATGTCCATTTCCGTCATTAGCTGTGTGCTGTATCGGACTATCCAATGTTGGATCAGAATGTTCCGATATGGATCGGAACTATCCGATGTTAGGTCCGATTAACCCCTCTCTGTCTCCAGATCTAAAAATATCGGAACTATTCGATATGTATATCGGACTATCCGATATGAATTTGATCTTTTGGTGTTGTATTTGGTTTGAACCTCTCTAGAATCATTCCAGAACCTCAAAATAGCCATTACTCCAAGTTTCTCTCATTAATTTTCATATCGGAACTATCCGATGTTGACATCGGACTATCCGATATCTGTCAGCTTCAAACGGCTAGTTTTTGTGTGAGGCTATTTGGGGCCTCCCTCTTCCCCACGGGCTGGGGTTGCCTTCCACACCATTTTTTAGCAGAATTTCCAAGCAACCTAGAGCTTCTTGCCCTCTCCACTCTAGATCTAATTAACTGATCCTCTTTCTGAGAAGTGTTGAGAGAGTGTGTGAGTGCTAAGTGAGAAGAAGTCGATCTTTAAACACTTGAGTTCATCTCCAAGTTCGTTTTTTATGAGCATTTGTTACTCTTGGAGGTTGAGTACTCCTAGACGGCTAGGAGTCAACCACGAGCCACTGGTGCTTTGTGTGGTGAGCCGTGCGAGTTTATGAAAGCCGATTCCGTCTCCGGAAGAAAAAAAATCAAGGAGTAAAACCGGGGGGTCTTAGTGCGACCTCGGTGAGGGAAGGGTTGAAAGAGACCTGGACTCAAGTGTGACCGAGCCCACCTCAACCGAGACGTAGAATCTCCTCAAGGATTCGAACTTCGGGAACAAATCTTCGAGTCTCCACTTCATTCTTGGTTTTTCCTTCCCTCTAGCTTAATTTAATTTGATTTGTGCTTATACTTGTTGTTGGCTAGCACTGTTGTGTGCTATTACTCTCTCTTGTATTGTGGATTTGATTTTGGTGCAGGTTGTATCCTTGATTTGGGTAGGATTCTCAAAAATCCTAAATCTATAGATATCGGATAGTCCGATATAATATCAGATAGTCCAATCCATATCGGACTATCCAATATCAACATTGAAACATCCGATATCATTTTCCGCTGTGCTTTAAAAGGTTGAAAATTTATAACTCCTATTCACCCCCTCTAGGTGACATCCCGATCCTTCAAGAAGGAAACCACGTTTGAGCACTCGTACGTGGACACCCTTCTATGCATTTGGTTCCCCGGGTACGGCGACCGCCGCGCTCACCGACGACGAGATGACCGGCCTCTGTTTCGAGCTCCTCAACGCCAACACCGACATCACCTCCATCGGTTTGCCTCAGGGATGCGTTGCCGCGACCGACAGTCATGGGGGACAAGCTCAAGGGGAGAAGTCGGTCCCTATGGGGGGGGCAATCGCCTAGCACATGGGTGACATGGTGCGTCACCCCCACGGCGATGAGGGTGGGGGTGCCTGTCGCCCATGGGCGACGGGCAATCGCCCCTGATCCAGACAACTGGCGTTTAGATGTTCAAGAAAATTTGCTTGACATATATTTTTAATAAAAATAAATATAAAAAAATGTAAATAAAAAAACTGGGAACTCAATTCCCCGTCAGTCTTGGGCCGGAAGCAAAAACTGATCCCTGCACAGCAACGCCCACAGAGACCAGCCTCATCCACGGTCGGCCCAGCAGCACGCGGGAGACCTGGCGCCTCTTCCGCCGTGTGGAACGGGTGCAGAATTTAAACAAGGTAGCCGGACGAGGATCAGAAATCCGCCATGACGCCGCTCGCACGAGCTTCTCCCTTCCTCTCCTTTCCACCGCTCCTTTTGGTCCTTTTGACGGCGATCGTTGCGACCTAGTGAACTTCTCCGTCTCCGCCGAGTGAAGCTTATCTATCTCGCCGGTCAATTCGCCGTAGCCGCTGCCGGAATCTGCTCGCGCGTTCGTTCCATGAATTTTTCAACCGGCCGCCCAGACTCCTAGGTGGAGAGAGACCATGGGACGAATCAATCTTTCATAGATAACGAGAAAATCGTTTCGGCCTCCACATCAGACATGTGATCGATGCTCCTACGTACTATATAGTGCGGTCTGTTTAAAATTCCGACCAAGCGATGGGACTCGATCGAGCAGCCGCTGTCAGTGGTGGCCGCTCGGCACAGTGGCAGTGGCAGTGCTCGCTCCAAAGTCCAACCCCAACCACGCGCTGCTCGCTGCGTGCAATCCAACAGCCGGGCTGCTGTTCCTCGCCGCGGCGACGACGATCCTGATCCATGCAAGGTGCTGGCTTACAAGGCGAACAACCATATATGCATGCACGCGTACGAGTGTACGACTCTCAGGCCGTCGGTCTCGATCGCTTTCTCGCCCGCCCGCCCTCCTTCGCCACATGCATGAGCCCCCGGCGAGGCGATCCTATCTCCATGCCCACGCACGCAGCCGCGCACCCGCGCCTGCCTCCACGGAGTTCGAACCACGCATCTCCAAGCTGAACACATCACATTCTCACGGCCCGAAATCTGAATCGAGCTGAGCAAATTCAGCAAGAACTAACCGATCGACGTGCATAGGATTCAGACGGGGTCGAGGCTTTAGGCGATCGATACGAAGAATCGCTGCTCCCTACTAGCTGTCGCTCTCCCGCGTCTTACATTCGCGGCCGTGTCGTGCATTAATTCCCGCATGTGAGTGGAAGGGGGAACCACTGCTTTCTTTACGCTGCGCGCGAAAGGGGCTCGGGCCGGGGCGCGATGCCGAGTGTTCGCCAATATGTCCCCCCTCCCGGCTGCGCATTGTGAGCCATGCGTTGCGCCTCCGGGTTCCTTCACTGTCAGGGCCAAGGTAAAATAAGAGCGGGGGAATGTTTCTTCGTCAGGAGTTGAGATAAGATCGCATCTTGGGGGGGCGCGAATTAGAAGCCCGCTAGAATGGACAGCGTCTGCTGCTTGCAGACACATTGACATCGATCGGTTGCATTACCATGCATGTCAGTGCGTGTGCCTGACACAGTGACAGTCTGTGGCTGGTGCACTGATGCTATCTGCTGTGGAAAGATGATCGAGGCAGATGAGTTGGTGGCCTGAATACATGTCCATGCGGTTTCTGATTACATTTTGGACTGATATATTTCTTCTTCTTTCAGGTTTTCCTTTCGCTTTCGGCGAAGAGGAGAGGAGCAGATAACAATTCATATACATTTGTAGACAGACATAAACCTGAAATGAACTTACAATTGCGTTCTTAGCTAATTATTCTGAACGGAGGAAAGAAAAGGCTAGCTTGCTTTCAACACTAAGATGCATTGAAGCATACAAATGGTAAAACCAAAGTGACTTTCTCGAAGGAGAGGGAAAGTATTAGGTTCTCTTTTCCACGTCGTGGTGCACCACGGTTGCATTTTCTCTTATAAATTATCTGAGGCTTTTGTTGTTACTAGGCTCTACTGCCTAGCCTTTCCCTTGCAACATTATTCCTCTCTCTCTCTCTCTCTCTCTCTCTCTCTCTCTCTCTCTCTCTCTCTCTTCTTTTCTTTTTGAACTTTTGACAGCTTTATTATTCTTGCTTCTACGTACGTTCCAATAGGAGTGAGCCTCCTGAAGTGCTCGACGTCATTTGCTCGTCTAATACTTTCCATTACTGGTAGGTCAACATCACTACTAAAAAATTCAGCCGGCCTGTAGGGTCTTTCTTCTTCTTTCCATTAAGGAAAATTCTCTTGCTAAGTGAACCGATAAGAGCAGAGTACCTTAACTTCTACGCAATTGTGCCAATTCGCCACGCATCTCTTTCACTCGCTTGTTTATGCAGTTGACCTCGACGAGAACTTTAGCATGCACGGCCTAATCGCCCTCACCGTCTTTCCTCTCTCTCTCTCTCTCTCTCTCTCTCTCTCTCTTCCCCCACAAAATTCTATACTATGTTGTAGGCTATGAATGCATAGACAAACTAATGCATCTAAGATCATAGGTAAATTAAAGGAGCCTAAGAACACCTCCACTCATACTGCAATATATGCATGGAGAATCTTGTTATTGCTGTAGTTATTGCGATAAAATATACTATACACATGGGGAATAAAGGTTGACCTCATGAGTATGGCTTTGAGCTTTTGGGCATAGAACATATTTAGGCACTACGCCGAGGAATTTAATGTACGGTGATAGCTACTTGTGTTTGGACCATCAGCTAGACGAGGGTCGCGTTGGGGCGGCAATAAACTATCACTAAACCCCACGACACCAGATAACTTAGTTCCTCCACGATAGATTCTGTCTTTGCATTGACGATGTCACGCCTTCGTTGATTTGATCTCAGTTCCGATGTCCGAACATGTTGTGGATGATGCATCTACGGCATGCATATTCAATTCTCAACAGATGTGAGCCGAAATGCCGGATTTCACGAGCTTCGAGAAGTCCGAAATGACTGATGGGCATTAAGAGCTTAAAAGGTGGCTTCAAGAAATCAAAGCGTTTTGAGTAGCTAAAAAACACGGGGTATCAATTTTATGTAACATATCCTTGCCAAAAAAAAACACCCACATATGCTAACTCAGTATAACCTTAATTTACTATTTCTAAAGAATTCCAAAAAAAGAGATCTATCATATGCGGCTTATCTTATCGGGAGATGATTTTATATAGGGTGGACGAAACCAATATCAAAATAAATCTGCTATAGGCTTAACCATGCTAGGAATAAGCGACCCTTCCATGACCTACTGAGCGCTCATTACGGACGACTCATGACTAGCCATGTCAACATTTAACTGAAACATGGCTTCCACCTCAACCTCTAATGGCTACCTAGACTGACACGTTAGGATTTGACGGTTGCTCTTTTTGGGGGTAACTGTGCAAACGAAGATAAGTTCAGGGGGCCAAGAATGTAAAATGCAAGTTTCTAAAGCTGAGTGAGAAACGCTACCAACTCAAGAAGCTGCAATGCAATTTCCTCTACTTTGAAATATAAATCCACCTATATATCACATGCATAACACTAAACAAATATGTTTTAAGCTTAAGTATTAGTTAAAGTTACGAACGTTGATTTTTTAAATACATGCAAGAATATTTTAAAATGGAGCACGATAATTCCATAAATTATGTTGTTGGTGCTTAACCCTAGAGGTTTTTTTTTTGGCTCCCTCTTTGAAATTTTCAGGCTCCACCACTAATGGTGATGACCTATTTTTGATCAAAAGAGGTAAGTCGAGAATTGAACCGAAGACCTCAGTAATCACAACTTTGTGTTTTACCAATTATCTCCTGAAATGAAGGTAGTGTTAGGACTTTAGATCATCAAGATCTTAGACAACCGCCGTACGTAGCACCATATTTGTTAACTAGGTTCGATTGATGCCTACATCCACAGGATAAATATGGCTAGTGCTCCTCCTTAGTGAACATAGTATACATAGAGCCATAAATACAAAGTCTAACTCAAAACTCTCTATATCCGTTATAACTCGGAGTTCAAAAGTAATTGTACTTAGCTTGTAATACATATTTTTAACACAAAACTAGCAATGTTATGTTTAGTTTCATAACATCGAGATATTGGTTGTGGCTTAGGAGAGCACATCTTAGAAAGATATTGATTGTGACTCAGAGGAGCACATCTTAAAAGGTGAAAGCTTTCCTTATCCATCAAGTTAGCCGTTTGTGTTAATTTAACTAAAAACTTTAGTTATGCCTTCGATTGGACTTGTGGTATATATAGCGGACACAATGAGACTTGGCCCAAAATCATGGTATTGGTCCGAGAGGCTCTAGCTCGTGGGTATAGTGAGTTGAGTTGGACCTTTGCGCACCTGCGCACTCTAACAAGTGGTATATATTAGAGTTTTAGGTTGCAAACATGCACAAAACATACCAAGATCATTATATATTAGGTTAGATCACCGAATGTGTGATGGTGAGATTGTTGGGTCTAATCCCTCGTCAAAAATTGATTGGGGAGCAAAACTTAAAAGGTGGTGTTCCTCATCCATGAATCTAATATTTTTATTTAAAATGGTCCAAAATCTTGGTTGTGACTCTGGCTAAGTACACAATTCAATAGGTAAAATGTGACCTCTGTATAATACATAACTATTAGACCCTGTTTGGTACTCCCTCCATCCCTAAATACAGGGCGCAACTGCTACAGACGCAGAGACCAAGGAAGCAATTGTGATCGTTTAGCTTAACTACGTGATGCTTCGCGTCGCTCGCCGTGCGTCACATGTATCGCAGTTTCTGTGCTTCGTGTTGCTCGCCGCGCGCCCGTGCGTTCAATTTTCCCTGCATGCATGCAACTAATACCACCCGCATGAGAGCGTTGCCTTTAATACAAAGGTTGCATGCAGCCGATGCACTTAATGCTTGTGAATGCATGTATGCCGGCGACAGTATACGAGGAGATGACGCCTTGTATTACAAGACGCTTGAAAAAAATAGTTGCGCCCTGTATTTAGGGATGGAGGGAGTAACATGGTTTTCAAAACCATGTCTTGGCGATTATTTTACTAAGAATACTATGGTTTTACTAAACCTCGTTGAAATTGTGTTATTTCTTAGAACTATCATCTTTTTAATAGGTTACATAGTTTTTAAAAAACAATAATTACAAAATACTTTAAATTAAATTGGAGTTGTCAATACTTATTGAAAAAGACTATGGTGTTGACAAACCATGGTATTCTCCAAACACCTAATTAAAATACTATGATATTACCTAAAAGCTATAATAAAAAAAAACATTGTTTCTAACCAAACAGCACACCCCGACAGTCACTAGCCACGCAAACTGATGACAAGGAGGCGTTCTCTCGTGGCACAATGGACTTGCAATAACAGCGGTACGTCTGGCGCCCGGCCCATCGACCAAGGACAAGCGTCTTTTCAGCCGGATGAGCATCGGTTCGCTCGACGATACAAATCTTCCGTATGTGATCTGCATGGACGCATTTGACGACATTCCCCTCTCTTTTCTCCTTTCCTCTGTCCCATTTCCGTTCTTTTCTCTCGCGACAGTTGATTGGACCTACGAGGGAGAAGGGCGATCTGCAAGAACGATTTGGTCGATCCGTGCGTGCGGTGCATTTTCCCTTTCCAGATCAAAATTGCTCGACGAAGACGTACGTAGATGTGATGCCAAGGCAGGTGTGCATGTGAAAACCGAGGCGAAAAAGCGTTCTAGAAATACTGGCTATCCGTACAGTGTTGAGAGAAATGGTAAAAGCAAAGTTTGGAGAAACTGTAAAAGTTGCTGCATTGAATAGTGTCTGGTAGGACAAAGAAATCTTTTATAGTGCAGTGTAAAGTGTGAAGGCAACTGTGGTTGGTGACGTCCGGTAGGGTGGGAGAGAGGGGGGGAGGAGAAAAAAAATACAAATTACTTTTATGCGCTTCTAGCTTTGTGAAAGAGAGGAGAACCAAGCGGTGCTCAGTTGGCTAGAACCTCAGACCCACGGTCCTAGCCAACAGAGCATCCAAAGTCTAGATTAACATATAATTCCCTTCAACTCAGTCAATTTATTTATTTAGTTTAGTCACTCCGAATAACTAAATTCAGCATTACCTTTCTGCAGACATACACGCATGTCCAAGCAATTTGTTCATTGGATCTAGCGTTCCAGTGCAGAGTATCCATCCAGCCTTCCCCGTTTGATTGGTGCCTAGCTTGGTGCATCCCCGAGATCGGCCGGCGGCTAGCCGGCCAGAACCCAACCTAGCTAGCTAGCTATCACAGCCTGGTGGCAGGGCTGGCACAGTGCAAGTTGCCAATAAACATCTGATGAGAGACTCACTAACATGTGATGTGCAGACGACATCTTCAGTCACCGAATTAACTCGGGTATTCGATATCTGGCCTCGGCCCCTCGAATCATTCAGTACATGAGCTCCATCTCTTTCGGTCGACATGAAGGAACACGATTCCTTCTTCTGGATCACTACATCCTCTGGACATAGCACGGGGGAATTCTCTGCATAAATGGCATCACTAACTATATACTTGGTGCTGTAAGTTCTCCTGCAGAGCCTTTTTTTTTTTACCATCCGTCAAGAAGTAAATTAATATACACACTATACCCTCCATATGAGAAATAAGTGGTACTAGGACATATTATCTCTTGATGTATGATGCCAAGCATGATGGATAGCTTAGATTCGAGGTGCATCGAAGTAACACGGGCTAGGTACTATGGATAGTAGAAAACTTCCTATGATATACATCTATTTTCCGACATAGAGAGTATTAGAAACCATCACGTTATTGAAATGTCAGGAGGAATATGTACATTAGATTTTTAGCATATATGCATCTGTTCTGTTTTTCTGTCTTTGATGTTTGTGTTTGTGTCCTTGTACATATTGCGCTTCTTTCTCCCATCTTAATGGTACGACAGAGCCATTATCTTACGTTTTTAAGAAAAATAAATATATTTGAATGGCATACATATTTTTTTATTAAATCATTTAACCCCTGAAAGAAGATGGAGCTATACCTTACCGATAGGAGGTACCCCAACCGGTTACAAATTGATATACATACATAGTAAATTTTCTAACTTTACATGTGAACATATATTTGACTATTTATATTGGGTTTTGGTACATAAAAAGTAGATGCGTAGATTTGTGAAAAAGACTTCCATGGTATTATAATTTAAGTGGGTTTTCTAAATAAATTGTAATGTTAATTATTGTTGTAAATTGTATTTTGGAAACCATTGCCCAAACGATTTCCCATGCACATATGGCTTCACGCACATTCACAACTTACAAGATTCTTTCTCTCTCACACACATATTCTCTATTGAAAAAAATTCCTATCCCTCCTCACCTCTACCTCTCTCTCTTCTTTTGGCACCTGACTTGGTCGAGCGTTCATGGACAGCGCAACAGTTCATGTGGTTGCCCGCGGCCACACCCGTAGAAAGAAAGTGGCTCAGCTGGGCTACAGAGAGGAACAAGAAGAATTCGATTAAGTTTTCTCCTAAAAATAAACTGTGTGTGTTTTAAAAAGAGCATGCGAGGGACTAGAGGCTCAACACAAATTTTGCACAATCGGATAATCAGATAATCACTGACTGTCTAGAGCCACATGCACATTGGAATTGCATTTGCGATTGGAGGGGGTGAGACAGAGTGCCTTGGATCCAAGAGCTCTCCGCGAGCGCTGCGGGGCGATCGATGACGCCGACTTCCATAATTCCATTTACCACCGGGACACAACCGAATGCGCCTAGATATGAACGTGTCGCGTACAGATGTCTACCCGCTGTGCACGATCCATCTAGGGCTCCCCAAAGCAACAGGACAGTACGGGCGCACACTACCAACCTACCTAAATCCTACGCATATCTTTGTCGCAGGCGGCGACAATTATTCGGTGCGCACGTCATCTCTCGCCCGATCTTCTTCTCATCACCGATAAAAAAACACACACAAGCAGGCAGGCAGGGCTTGCAGCGCTGAGGCCTAGTCATTGCGTAAGATCCCAATACAAACAAGCATGAGGGAAAAATCCATAGCATTAATGATCACGCGTATATATGAAAATGACAGGCTGATCGATCGATCAATCCGACACAATGATTAACGAGGTAAATCAAGAGCAGAGGGTGCATACCTACAAAATCATAGGAATCTGTTAATTAATCGCTTCAAATCACACTGGGCAAATTAAGTACAGGTGGACAATTACAGCAGGAGGAGAGGCCATGACTCGACTACGTGCTCACTCACGCACACACACCTTTGGCGGCTGTTGCTAGCTTCATCGGGACCAAACGGCGACCGACTGACTGATCGATGCCTAGTCAGGGGAAAAAAACGACACAAATCAACACGGCCACACAGGGCGAGTGTGTGTCACAAAAAGGCCCACCATGCAGCAGCCACTGTGGCCACGGATTAAGGTTATTAATTGATTAATTGATGGTACTAGCTAGCTAGCAGGCGGCTAAACACCATACACGTGCTTATCAATTGATTAATTAATGATTAATATGAGTTCAGCATTTCGCAACCGAACTGTCGAAATAACAGTCGTGTGATGTGGTAGGTGATTGTGTACGTGGAAACTAGGAGGTGGCAATGCAGTAGGGCTCGAGGATGAAGAGCTGCTTCTGCCGCAGCTGCCGGCACTGGCGCACGCTCTGGAGCAGCTCGCCCGGTCGGCGGGACGTGAAGAGGAGGGGCTGCTTGGTGTCGGCGGCGGTGGGGTCGGAGAAGTGCAGTCCGCCGCACTCGTCGTCGTCGTCGTCGCCGCCGCCTCCGACGGGTGGGGTGCCGGTCGCAGTCGAGGCCACCGCGACCGCGGCGGCGAGCGTCGTCGTGGACGTGGAGGACGGCACCCGGCGCAGCGCCGGGGGGGGGCCCTGCTCCGGCGCTGTCTCGTCACCGGCTTCCGGCGCGCCGGCAGCGTGGGAGTGCCGGGGCTGGTCGAAGCTCAGCGGCGTGCTGCCGACGAACTTGTTGATGACGAGCGTCGAGCGGTGCACTTTGGCCGCGGTGGGCGCCTGCGGCTGCGTGCTCACCTTGACCTCCACTACCGTGCCCCTGTCGACCACCTCCACCTCCTCCTCGTCTTCCTCCTCTACTCCCATGGCGCCCAGCTCCTCCTCTTCTTCTTCCTCGGCGCTCTCGGCCTCCACGGCTGGGAAGTACGGCGCCTGGGCCGCGGCGGCGGTGACGATCTGGTCGCGCGCACAGCAGTCGACGAAGGAGAGGCGGAGGCGGCCGCTCTGGCGCCTCGCGTGGAGGTACCCGCGCGGCCGCACGGCGACGGCCTCGACGACGAGGCGCCCATCCTGGCGGCGCGGGCGCATCTGCACGCACGGCCCGTCGCGGCGCGACATGGACGGCAGCGGCGGCGGGAACGAGCGGCGCGGCGACCGCGTCGACCGGCCGGAGCAGTGGTAGTTCACCGCCAAGAGCTCCTTCCTTCCCCACTCCTCCTCCGAGCAGTCGCCGGCGGCCGCGCTGTGCTGCCAGAAGAGCTCCTCCGCGCGCGTGCGCGCCGCCGGGAGCGCCGGGTCAAAGAGGCAGGCCATGTCGGCGGCGGCGGCGTCGAGGGACGCTGTGAAGTCGCCGGAGCCGGTTTCGGAGCCGAGGCTCTCGGTGCAGATCTCGAGGCTCTTCTGGCTCATCAGGCTGGACGACCGGCGCACGAGCGGGTGGACGTACGGCTTGGCGGCGCCCTTCTTGGCGCCGGCCGCCTTGTCCACGCCGGCCTGGATGGCATTCCATATGTCCACCTGAGCTGGCTGGTCGTCGGCAAAAACCTGCACCTCCGCTTTGTACGGCTCCGCCGGCTTCAGCCAGCTTGACGCCTCGAACGCCGGCACGCCGGCCGGGCTGCGGCACACCGCCACCGACATCTTCGCCTTGTGGAGGAAGACGCGAAGTGGCACAGTGGCACTAGTCACTTACTAGTCACTGGCTCACTGCCTCCTGCTCCCTGTGAAGAAGCAGAAAAAATCGCCAGAGGAAGTGAGCAAGAGGAAGCTGACGACCTTAGACATACATGCAGATGAAGTCAGAGCAAGCGACGAGCTCAGCTCAACCAGTGTGCTGTGGCTGGCAGCTTTCTCACCTCAATTTAGGAAGCAGGCGGAGCGTGCACGTCACAAGACTCCAAGAGAAGAAACGCTTTGGAACTAAACAGTCCGAGTTAGTTAGCTCCAAAGAGATGCTATCAATCTTAGCTAGCCTTGCTCAGTTGCTCTAGATCGCCTGCTGCTGCTCTTGTTGTCACACAAGAAGCTCTGGTGCAAGCATGTATGGCTTGGCTGCTCAGCTCGGGGCTATTTGTAGGACGGGGAAAGGGGAGGGGGTGCACTGACCTGACCGTCCAAGCCAAAGGAGAGGGGCCCATGCTCCGCCACTACTTGCCTCCACCATCCTCTGTTTTTCCCTTGCCCTTTCGCAGTTTATACTTTGCCTTTTGTTAATTGGTATCGAGGGTGTGCACGCACGGTCGATCGAATTAGTTCCATCTTAAGTGAAACGGAGTCGCCTGCTTTTTCGGTTTCGAGGGTGTGGTTGCTTTCTTAGTTAGTCTACGCTATTTTTTCACGATTTGGCGTAAAAAATTGGTTGATTCGTATTAGAAAAAAATAGTTGCATATAGAAGCTTACATCAAATTATTTAAAATTTTGTTGATCAATTGATTTGATGTTGTTTTGTTAGAAATTTGTTTGTAATTTTTTTTGGCTTTAACGGGTAATTATATTTTTATATTTTGCTTAACTTCCATATAATTTTACGGAAACGCTAGTGCCCGTACGTCTAGCGCCTCCGGACGCGCGCGCTGCACGCGAAACGCGCGGGGGAGCTGCACTATGCCAGTATGCAGGTGGGTCTCACGGTATCAGCTACCAGGCTTGTGCTTGGTAACGGCAAGTCCATTTCCTTCTGGAGGGACGCCTGGCTCGATGGTCATCAGCCGTAGGTTCTTGCCCCGCACCTCTACGCTGCCTCTACCAGGAAAAACAGATCTGTCGCTCAGGCGCTTCTAAATGGAACCTGGCTGTCTGATCTACGGCGGAATTTCCTTCCATCCATGACTTTAGAGCTACTTGACCTCCTCCAGCGTCTTCAACAGTTCGTGCCACTTCAGCATGATCCGGACCGTGTCATCTGGCGTTTCTCCGCTTCTGGGGAATACTCTGTGGCCTCGGCTTATCACCTACAGTTATTGGTCGAACTTCGTCGGACAGTCATCGTTTGTGGAAGCAGTGGGCCCCGTCCAAATGCAAATTCTTTGGGTGGCTGCTCCTTCAGCGGAAGATCTTCACAGCCGACTCCCTTTTACGAAAGGGGATCCCCAACAACTACTTCTGACCGCTTTGTCTAAGGAACTTGGAGACCCCAGATCACCTCTTCCTCACTTGCACTTTCTCCGGCCAGGTGTGGACTCGCATCTCTACCAAGCTGGGTTCGCCAAGACTATGCCCCTCCACATGGTCTCACCAGGACTGCCTCCCCACGTGGTGGAGGTTGGATATTCAAGGGCAATCTGTCAGCGGGGACTCCTCTGTCGCCCTAGCAACGTTATGGCCCTTTGGTTAGAGCGGAATAACCGTATTTTCCGCTGCAGCGAGCGGCCGATCTCGCTGTTCCTTTCCTCTCTTCTAGATGACCTGCACCTTTAGGAGGAGGCAGGGGCCAATTTTGTAATTTCTTAACCCTTTAACGCCTGGGGTGGGGCGTCTTCCTTCTTTTCCACCCCTTTTCCTTTTCTCTTTTTCAGCTCTGTAATTTTGGCCTCTGGCCCCCCCTTATTAATCAAGTTAGGGCGATCCTTTTGCCCTTCCCTAAAAAAAAAGTAGTGCCGCATGAACATGACACGGGTGAGCACAAATCAAGGCGGGGATGAAGGCATACTAGTCACGGATATCCTATGTGTGGTCGCCACCATCGAGAAGATGAGAATGTCGCGTTGTTATCTATAGGCTGTTTGGTTGCCTTCTCAGTTGAACCAGGCTGTATGAGCTTAGCCAGGCTGGTTGAAGCCAGGCTGAGATGATGCAAATGGTTGTTGTTTAGTTAGGTGTATGAGATTGTACAGGCTACGTAGAGATGCTGTTTGGTTGACTGCACTAAGGAGAGAATGGCATGAAGAAATTCACAAAAGAGATGAAACATGTTAAAAAATAAATTCTAGAAAATCAAAATAACAAAAAATTAATTACGAAAATAAAAAATTTCAAAAGAAAGTCTCATAAATAAATAAATTCAAAAATGAAAAATTTAAACTTTTAAAATTTATATGGCAAGTGTGGTCTCGTTTTGTTCAAAAAAAATATCAATAGCCCATTTTTTAAATTGGTTCGGTAATCGAAAATACTAATCAAAAGATATAGCAAATAAATGAATCAAATGTGTCGCGCACGTGGTTTTTGCTGCATCCGCGGAGCCCGGCTCTGGGGAAACGCCCAATTTGGTCGTATCTCCAGAGCCTGACCCGGAGGGAGTAATTGCATCTGGAGAGCCAGGTTCAGATGGGTGAGAAGACAACCAAACACCCTAGTTTTGTATCTGTAGATGCAAATCTTCTTAGATGCAAGCAACCAAACAGCCTACTAGTGAAAGCTTTGTGGTTGCGCGCGTCGTCACTTGGAGACGAGATTGATGTCCTATGCATACCGTCATACCGATTGTCATTGCTAGACAAGGTCACCACTGTCGTGGTGGGTGAGGTCGCCGCGTCGTCGCCTGAGAGATATTATATGCCCATGCCATTGTGTGAGGACGTCGTCGCCCTCGCCATTGTGGGTTAAGGTTGCAGACATGGGGATGGACAATTGGGATTTTGGGAAGGGGAGTAGCTAACCAGAGCCAGGAAGGTGGGTCGAGGGGAACTAGGCTGGGCTCTAGGAGTAGAGGTCTGAGTTATTTTGGGTCGAGCATCCCACTATTCTAGGAAATCATGCCTGGTCCAGTAGGGATGGAAATGGATCGGATAGTATCTGTTCGGATCTGATTTTTATAAATTTGGAACCCATTTTTCTATTTGAATGGATATGGTATAATTATCTAGGTTCTTAAATGGATACATATACAGATGGGTTGGGGGGTTATCCAATGAATATCGGTGTCTAGCGCATATTGTCCGTATGCAATGACTTAATATCCGGATATTATTTGTATATGAAAAGAAATTGGGTTTAAGATAACTGCTAGCATGCATGCATGGGTGCTAATTTGTGGCTTATCCTAGATGCCACCGTGCGTAGGTACCTTTACGGGCATGCCATCTGGGCTCTATGAAAAAGTCCAGCTACTTGCATTGGATGTCTTTCAAAATGCATTGTAATTTTATACTATGTGTTGTGCTTTTGTAGATGAACAACAATGACGCTAAGTCAAGCCATTTTTCTATTGAGGTATTATGATAAAACCTGGTTTCATATTCATATTTGTTCCATGTGTGATCCGAAACCATATTCAACTAAATTTGTATCGAATATGTATCCAACACTATCCATTTCTGAATCCATATCAGATAAAAAAATAGGGATACCAATATGGTTAACCCTATCCGACCTGTATTCATCCCTACAACATGTTCTAGGTCATGCTACCTAGCATATATTATTGCATGTCATGTCTTGCTTTAGGTCATCGAATTCACGCCATACGAATTCACGCCATACTTGGACCAGCTTAGAAAGGCTTTGTTCTTTTTAGCTGAAAGTTGTTAAAAATTTTAACCTAAAAAAGTTGTGACCCCTCAAAAGAGATCTTGAAGAGCCCAAAAACTTATTTAAAAAATTTAGGAACCCTAATAAAAACTATTTTAAACTCCATAAAAATGGCTACAAAGTACTACATCAATTGGTTTGTACAAAAATAATTAAATTTCATTTAATTTAATTTAAGTTGAAAAGAACAAGGCCAAAAGAAAGGCCCGACTTTAAGCACTAGCCAGAAACAGTTGAGGGTCAAAAAAAGATTCCAAGAAATGCATTTTTATTGTGCAAAACTAAAGGGGATAAAATGTTGCACAAAGCATATTTTTTCTATGTACATGCAGTTACAGATATGTTCATGATCATTGGATGTGTTTCAGGATTTGTGTTCAGCGGAAATGCTGGTCTTTTTTGTAAAATAATGTCCATGCGAAGGAAGCGGTGGTCGGAACATAAATCTTTGCGTAAATCGTGCTGCTGTGGACGTTTCTGTAGCCGCATATACATGTGGGATTGAGATCCGTTGAAACGATTAGACTGCAACCCATTATGTGAGCTGTCGTTTTGTTTTAAAAACTATCAGCCATTAATTTGCTCGTGAAAACCGATCGCTAGAGTCTTACGGTATGGATCAGGAGAACATGATTCTCCAGCCAATCATACTGGTTAGAAAATGAGCTTTCATTCGCGCCCCGTGGGAATATCCTTGATACTCCTATTGAGTTTTCTTATCATCAGCTACATAGCTAGCCTTGCCCTCCTTACTTAGTGGTTTAGGTAAATACTACGTAGAAAGATTCCATTTTTGTTGCTTTACATTTTTCTTGTCCCGCATCTCCATACAAGAACGGGAATTATCCTTCGTCACTGTCGGGGCGCAGAGATGACAATCACCCGATTTCACTACATGCACCGCCATGCAGAAATGGAGGAAAGAGCGGATGAGATGAAATTCCATATCCTTTTTGTTTCTCAATCTCACCCTGCTTTGCATCTGCACAAAGATTATTTTTTGTGTTCATATATAGATAGTTTTTTTCCCTTCACTGTTACTCTTTGTCATGTTCTTTGAGTGGGATGGAGATACTTTCTCTAGCTGGGCTATAGCATAATTTTTGTCGGATTGAGTATGTGTAGTCATGTCCTCTCATTTTTTATTTTTTTTGGCTGCTTATGTCTTGGTAATTCTTTTCGACGAATTTTCTTTCTATGTGCTATATGTGCTTCTGGCGATGTGATTTTGTTTAGTTTTGTGGAGATGTGTTATATATGTGAATTGAATGATTGTGGTCGCATATATGCGACGATGGGTATATATATGAATTGCGGGGTATTTTGGGTTTGCAGGTGCTGCTGTCGCTGCTGCTGGGTGCAGCCGCGGCAGCCGCAGGAATTTATGAATTTTTTTACAATTTGCAAAACATTTTTTTTTTGCTCTGGCACAATCTCGACGGCCACTTCTTGGCCGTCGATATAACCTGGCAAGGAGATTGTTTCAACGGCCACTTCTTGGCCGTCGAGACTACCCTTTTCGTCCACACCACCACGTGCTAGCTCCACGGTGGGACCCACCAGAGTCCGTATCGACGGCTGCACATAGGCCGTCGAGACAGTCCTTTCGCCCACGTCACCGGATGCTTGCGCACGGTGGGACCCATCAGCAACAGTGTCGACGGCTAGTCAGCGGCCGTCGAGACTAATCCCACCATGACGGAAACGACGTCCCGGGGGTCTTTATCGACGACATACCATGAGGCTGTCGACACTTGTTGTGTCGACGGCTAACACTATGAGTTTGTCTCAACGACCTTTACTCAACGGCCTTGTATCGACGGCTAGCCGTCGAGACTAAGTAAACCCGACGGTTAACTGATTTTTATCGATGGCTAGTTGCCTTCTCCTGTAGTGTCTCCACTCTCTCTCACTACGTGCAAACAAACAATTCAAGGCTAAGAAATGAAAACAAAAAAAGATTAGTGGGCAAAAAATGTGTGCTTCATCGGTCCAATATGGCACATAATGGTAGTGTATCTTAGTAATTTGATGTTTCTCAACAAATGACAAATGGAAACATGTCTAGAATGCAGTGCAAACAGAGATTTTTTGTTGTATGAACATCTTTTCTAATTGGAGCTTCCTCTAGGGATTCCCTAAAAGCCGAGAATAAAAAAAAAGATTTGACATAGTGCAATGAAAAATAAAAACAACATTTTAATTATTAATTAAAAAACTAATGCCTAAGTGTAACATCCCAAAATTTAAACACAAATTTGGCATGTTAAATTTTGAAAAATCATGGCATTAAAATAATTTAATATTCATCTTCATCCAGTAATAACGCATCATGAATGAAATTGTCAACTAAGTGAATAAAAAGAATCGTGCATTTTAAACCTTGTGAATGTTAACTCAGCATCCTTTAATCATTGTTGTCCAACTGTGTAAAATAATTTGTATAATTTATGATTCAAGAAGAAGTTTTAATTAAATTTTTCAAGAGCAAGCAAAAAGAGAAAATCTACCTCTTAATACAACAACTCTCTCTGTTGGGCTTAAAGCCCTTTGTTCTCTTCGTGCTGATCAGCCTCGCTCGTCACCTCCGCCTAAGCCTGGTCCCGCCGCTGGCTGTCGTCACTCCGTGCTACCTCTGCACCGCGAGCTCATCTCTACCACCATAACTCCGCTGCCGCCGTGTCGCCTGCGAGTTACTCTGCCCAACGCTCGCCTGCGCCATGCACGCGCACTCTGCGCATTTGATAGCGTCTCGCCATTGCGTCTTCGCCGCCGTGCTCTGGCCGTGCCTTCGCGTCGCCACCGCTGTAGAGCAATAGTACCCGTCCATCGATGCCCCCGACGAGATTAAGATGGAGCTGTCCCGGAGAGCCGTCTCGGCCTATAAATTAAGTGCTATGCGCTGTGTTTCTTTTCGCCTTGCGCAACGCCGTGCCCTGTGCTTCTCCCCAGTGAGCTCCACCGAGCACCCATGGAGTTGTTGTGCGTGTTGTGTGTTTCCTGCATGCATGGCTAGAGGTAGAAGAAGGCTTCCTTTGAGATTGGTGCTAGTGCTGTGGTGAGGGCAAGTGGCCCATTGGATAAGTGGAAACGTATTTGAGCATATATAATACGTTTTTCAGATTTGAAAGCGCACGCATAAATGTAAACCAAAAAAATCAATAATTCTCGATTTCTATTAAGACTTGTAACAATAAAAACTAAACTAATCATTTTGGATTAAAATAACAAATAACGAATCATTTTCAAAAACTTTAGAAAAATAATGAAAAATATTTTTTCGATGCATATACTTGATTTAATAAAAATATAAAATGGCAGTGTATGCATGTAGGTATGGCACCTTAATTTGTTAAAGGTTTAGAGTCTATCATTTCATGTGCATGCATCACATTTCCATGCATATTTCTTTCATACATTATTTTAAACAAAATCGCATAAAAATGTTTTCTTGTCTGATGGATGATTGTACTATCTTGTATGTGTTGTCCGCGTGTTTAGGAGCTCAAGGAGCATTAGATCCGTCCGACGTCGCCTGTTGCTCCTTCCCGTCTTCCGATCAAGGCAAGTCTCCATGATCATAATGTGAGCCTTGTGCTTTGTTTTTAAAATGATTTATTAAAGATTGAAAACCTGCATGCCAGATTAAAACTAAAAATATCGTATTTGGTAGCTACTAGTTATGCAACGTAATGAATCATGGTAAGACTAGTGATAGGTTTAAACCAAAAGGACTTACTATTAGTCTTGTGTATATATACATTTCATTGATGGAAGGAAAAATGCCTAAAAATAATATTATCAAAATGGCGCTATAATTTTTGTGTGTGAAAATAAATTGTGTGAAGAGAAAAAGATTGAGAAAGGTTTAAGAAAATTCTTCACGAAAGACTGAAGCATGAGGACGATGCCATGGGTGAAAAATGAATTTATCTCTCTCTAAAAACTTCCGACTAGGGAGAGACTTTTGCCGGTTTGGTGCAATAAGGTATCGTTTTGAGAAACGGGGCTAAACTATTGTCTCTCCTCTAATTTAAGGACCGCTCATCCTATGAACCTACGAACTGAGCCATACCGTACAACCTCGAGTCTCGTTATGGGATGGGCCTAGTTGCTAGCCGAAAAACACCAGTGGAGCTCCTGGCGGTCGCCGTTGGTGTTTGAATCTAACGACTTTGTGGCGAAACACTTCTGGGTACGTAGCTTCTCGAAGGTAAAGCGTACCCACTCTGCAAAGTTAAAACTATCATGGTAGCCGGCTCGCAGTTATGAGCATGCGAACGGACTGTTCATATGGTAGCTCTTCTTTTCCAAAAACCAGAATTATAAAAAAAGGATCTGAGTTGAGTAAAAGTTATTGAGAAAGAATTTTGATCTTGAGATAGGTACTACCGACATGCATTATGAACTGGGTTCGGCCTATCATAAATTGCTTACGCAGTTTCAATCTACCCTTTTTTTCGAGTTATTCCCCGTTACGGTATGAGGCCAAATGGCGAGAGCATTTTGAGAATGAGCCCCAAAAGATAAATATTTCAATTTAAAGCTTTCTTAGAAGTGCTTTTATAAAATTAGAAAAAGAACTGCAATGCATTTCCGCAAAACTACCAAGCCATCCATTTGTACTAAACCCCATCTCCATATATCCCCAACTTGCTGAGTACCTTTGTACTCACCCTTCAATTTAAAGCTTTCTTAGAAGTGCTTTTATAAAATTAGAAAAAGAACTGCAATGCATTTCCGCAAAACTACCAAGCCATCCATTTGTACTAAACCCCATCTCCATATATCCCCAACTTGCTGAGTACCTTTGTACTCACCCATGTTCCCCCTTCCCCTTTTTAAAAATTTCAACAGTCGAGGAGGCTCCCTACGACTCCATTCGATGAGGACCCGGACTACGAGGAGGAGGAGGACTTCGAGGACGAGGAGTAGGGTTGTGTCCTGCCTGCCGCTTTGCCTATGGAGTAGTCTAGCCGCTAGAATAAATCGTGCAATGTTGGACTCCTGCGTCACCGTGTGTGTAACTCTGTATCTTGGCCTGCGTGCCGTGCTTGATGTATTAAGTTGTGATTTCCTCTAGGACGCTTAGTCCCCTATGTTGTAATAATGTAACTCGAAGGCAATATACCATTATTGTTGAATTATGTGTGCTAGCCATGATCTTCTGGGACTAGTACTGTATGCACAATTAGGAATTTAGGATGCGGTCAATTAGACCGGGTCCTGACACTAAGTTTGACATGTCTGTCTTTGCTATTTAAAGAAGATGTTACTATTGATGGCGGGTGACATGTCTTCTCGTATAATTCAACCTTTTCCTTAGGAAAAAATTCTGACATAAATTAGAAATATATAGTATTAAATTTTTATATGCAATTACTATTTGGATAGTCTTTTACGCGTCTCGCTTAGTCGTCACTTTCTTATTTGCCATCGCAATTACTTTAAAATTGTGTAATACTCCATTGTCAAGAATTTATGTTTTGTGTTTAACCTGTATAAACACACTAGACTATTCTTAAAAGCCACAATGTTGGCATATATGCAATACTTTTATAAGTTTATATTATTAAATTTACACATAAAACATTTTAAAAAATTTATTGAAAATACTAAAAATATTTATACATTCATATTGTTGCATATTTTTTAACCTTTTTAAAAAAATAAATACTTTACATAATTTAAACAAAAAAGGGAGTTTTTACTAGTAGCACGTAGGACAATAAACGAGCAATTGCAATGGCCATAGAAGATATGATCTCCTAACTGATGGCAGGACAACAAACGAGCAATTTGCAATGGCATGTAGCAGATGTGGTGCTCACATGGCCGTCAATGTCACATAAATTACTCAAAAAATTCAGAACAAATCCGGAAAAATTTCAGAAATCATAAAAAATACGGGAAATCATAAAACATTTAGAAAACTTCATAAAAAAATTAGAAAACTGGTAAAAAAAAAAATAGGAAACCATAAAAAGGTGATATCATAAAAATGAAGAAAAAATCATATAAATTCAAAAAATCATAAAAATTAAAAAATGACAGAAAACCAGGAAAACCATAAACATAAGGGAATATCATAAAAACATTTTAAAAATTTTAAAAAATAGCACTTGAGAGCTCACACACGCCACGATGCTAGAGGTCTTACACATACAACTATTGAGGTATTAAAGGCAACCATACTGTCTTTATGTTTCTTTTAATAATTTTATATTTTTTTCATAATTTTAATGATTTTTTTAATGATTTTTAATGATTTCTCCAATTTTTAAATTTTTTTAATGATTTCCCCTTTTTAGGTCTTCCAGTTTTTTATTAGTTTTCTTTTTATGTGGATTTTTCTGAATTGTTTTATGGTTTTCGGTATTTTTTAATGATTTCTAAAATTTTCTAGATTTTTTCCTTTTTTTTGAGTAATTTATATGATATGGGCGGCCATATCAGCGCCACGTTAGCTCAAGGGCTGTCAAGTGGTAGGTTTGAACTGGAACGAACCTACTTAAAATGTTTAGGGACCTAAAATTGTAATTTTGAAAAATAGGGACCTGTATGAGAATTAACTAATAGTTTAGTAACCATCTATGTATTTTACGCTTATTACTACTATAATTCTTTATACTTCGACGGCCGGGCCTCCTCGCCGCTGTAGCGGCCTTTCCGGTGAAAAGACCGGCCAGCCGCGCGGGGTCCGGCACTCCGGCGAGCTCTCGACGGGCGAGCCACCTGGCCGAGCGAGGGGGGAGGTGAAAGCTGGGCAGGCGCGAGGCGGGCCGCGCCTTTATGACGACACGGCGCGCGCCGCCGTCCGATCGGCCGCTGACGGCGACGGCGACGCCGAGCGGGATCCTGCCGGCGCCCCACCGCGCGGCCCCCACGGCGGTGCGCGCGCCAAAAAAGGCGCCGGATTCGCTGGGGTCTCAGTAGTGGGATCGACCGATCGGCGCGGCACGGGCGGAGGCATCAGATCGGATGCCGTCGCGCGCGCGCGCGCTCCATAGAAGGCAAAAAAGGCGGGGAATTCGCGGCCGTTTTCGTGTGGCCGGGCGCGCCCGGCGGCGACGCCGCAGCCCACCACTGCCGTTTGTTCGTCTGTCCGCGCCCGAAACGGAAATGGTTCGTGCGCGCGCACCATTTGTTAATCGCTGTTAGCAAACATGGATGAGACGCCGCGGTCGGCAAGTAATTTTTTTTTCTTATCCGCGTGCTGGATTTGACGTCGTCTGGATTTCCCTTGTCGAGTGCGTGCGGGGGAGAGATGAGGTGCCTCCCTTCCCTTCGCCGGCGCGATGCTCCTTGTGCTGCTTTTTCATGCGAAAAATGTTGCTGGAAAAGGAAATGAAAGGAACTAGCCGGGCGTCGCATTTTCTTTTGGTGGATCCTCGTGATCTCGTCGCTTGTCCTGTACGTAGCCAAGCCAGCAGAGCTGAGAAATAGTAATAAAACAGGGGCGGAAAAGAACGGAGCACGGGTAAAGCTCTGGCGAACCTTGGACGTACGTACGTACGTAGGCCTCGTTTGGAACAGCAGAAATCCTTAATTTTTTCTACTTATAACTCTCATGTGACTTGCCTAAAATTACTGCTTCGAAGACATGCCCCCAGCTGCCCCATATCCCCCTGCCGACCGCAGCTAGCAGGCGGGGGCGGGGGGCGTCACCGGCCACTGCGGGCGCGCCAGGACAGGAGGCCATGACATCCGTATCTCCCAGGCCGATCTAGCCTGCCCTGGGGCAGCGGTTCGGGCGCGACCACCGAATCTGCCTGGGCCACTCGGCGCTCGCCCCCGTACATGACGGTTCACGGGTCACGAGAGGCTTACGGGCCAAGGCGCGTGCGCTTTCCGGGACAAACCCGCTTCGCTGGAGCATGTATAATGGTACTATTATCAGCGCTGCTTTATCGTACACTTTTTGTTGAGGATTCTCTAAGAGCATTCATACCAGGGTCTCTATCCTCGTCTTCTATTTCACTATTAGCTACTCCCTATATCCTTTACTCTAAATTTCATTTATATTTTACACTACATTTTAAAAGATTCATTCCCTCCATTAGCTACTCTATTCAAAGCTACGTCTTTTTAGAATGACTGCTATAAATGCTCTAAATAAATACGTCAAGTCTTCCTTCGATTTTTTATGTGGGATATTCAAATGATTAGAATTCAGGTTATAGAACTAACTTATCTCTCTAAGGTGTAAGACCCACAAATTTCATCCTCCCCATTGGATGTACCATGGAGATCATGGGTTAGCTAGTACTCCCTCCAGTTTGATATTTCCCGTCGTTGGGGCATTTTGCATCAAGTTTGAAAATTTCTGTCGTTGCAACGTGCACGGCGTCTTTTAAGTACAACTCTTAATTGCGCTGATCAGCGAAGCAGTCGTTCCGTCTCTTAATTGCGCTGATTATCGAAGCAGTCGTTTCGTTGCGTATTGATGGCATCGGCGCCTCGTTTGAACGCGCAGTCCTTGTTTTATTGTTGTGTGGCGCTACGAGGCAACGAGCACAGTGTAAAAATGCATGGGACGCGCGGTGCAAAAAATGCATGTGCGCGGTAACTAGTGGCGAGCGCGGTGCAAAAAAAAGTTCATGCGCGCGGCAACGAGCGATGCAAAAATTCTCAATCACGCTGCATGTGCATGCGGCAAAAAATACATGAAAAAAGCTACGAAACCAAGACTCGAACCTGGGCATCCTGCATTGATTAACTAGATCATACCACTAGCATTGATTAACTAGATCATACCACTAGGATACACGCATTTAGTGCACAGGTGCAGCACTTTGATATACTTATCCACATGTTGAGAGTGGCAAATAACCAAATTTTACGCAATTTTATTAATCACTTCTTGGTATGTGAGATCTTGTCTAAAACGACAGGAAATATCTAACTGGAGAGAGTACTGTAATAGATCTTGCTCCAACTCTCCTACCAAGGTTTCCAAATTATCTTGTCGTAACTTCTAAACAACGACTCGTAGCTAGCATGGAATATCAAAAAAACATATTTAATTCATGCTTACAAAGTACTAGTCAAAGTTTTTAAAAATGAATTTTCACAAAATATTTCATGATTCCAACTTTTTATATTTATATTTTTTATGTTCTTGTAGTTCATGCTTGCGAAGCACTAGTGGAAAATTTTAAAATAAATTTGATGGAATATTTCTTGATTTTACTTTTTTAAAATTTACATTTTAACTTTTTATATTAATTCATGATTACAAAGGACTGGTGGAATTTTATATACATTAATTTCGATCCGTACGTAAGTTTATCTCTTTTAATTTTTATTTTTTCAAAGTTTTAGCAAAGAAATCAAAATGTATCGAGTTAACTCGAGAATTAATGACTTTGCATCACGCATTAAGGCACATGAATAAAATAAAATAATGACTTCCATGCTTATATTAATAAAAATTATGGATTGATGATTTTTCATGGCCAGTCTCTTAGCCCTTATGGGGTAAGATCCGACTCAAACCACGTCAATGATACAAAAACAATTTGGGTGTATGCGGAAAATTTTCATCAGTGATGGCAATGTTTAGAACACTTTCTCTGGCGAGCAATTTTACAATGCATCAAGAAATACTAGTACCGGTACCCGAGGATGATGTGAGAGGATATTTTTGACATTTTAGAAATCAATTTTTCTTTTCTCTCCCTTCAACAATCTCATTGATTGTAGCCATCCTCTTCAGTCATTGCTTCGCTGCTGCCATGATTTCCACTCGTCGCCATTGTCAATGGGCCTCACCGCCCCCACTGGTTATCGCCGCCCATCGTCCCCGTGCTGCCAATCATACGCCCTAGGCTTGTGCCATAACATTGTCACCTCCTAGCCTACAGACTAGTGGTGGGAGAATGGGCCAGGCCAGATGGGCTGGCACGGGCATGGCCCGATTTTTCAAGCCCGTGGTTCAACCCGGCACGATTTCTGATCGGCCGGGCCGGCACGGCCCAAAATGGCGTGTTGGGCTAGGCCTGGAAACCAGGCACGGCGTGTCGCCCGGTCCGGCCCGACTAGAGGCACGGGTCAGTTTTTTATATTTTGTGTGGTCTTTCATTACTCAAATTAATTTATGTTCAATATGAAAGTTGTAGATAATGTCAAGACGCATCTTTTTCATGTAGACAAGTTTTTCATTTGAGCAATGTATGACTTTCTAAAAAAATTTTATCGCTGCCTGCTTTCGGGCCGACGGCACCGTCCTCGGTAATTCGCAATTTTCGAGGTCTTATGCTGCTCGGATGAATTTGGGTTGAACACGAAAGTTGTAGATAACTGTGAGACGCATCTTTTTTGTATAAACAACTGTTTCATTTGAGCAACGTATGAATTTCTAAAAAAATCATTTTTGCTGCTGTTTTGTTACTCGGGCCGGCCCGGCCCAAAGCCGGCCTGCCGTGCTTTTGGGCCATGCCGGGCCTGCATTTTGGCACTCTGTGTCAGCCCGACACGGCCCAAAGTGCTGACCGGGCCGTGCCGGCCCGCCGGGCCGGCACGGCACGGCCCAACTCCCACCACTACTACAGACAGCCACCTAGCGTACCGAGCACACTATTTCCCATGTCGCCCCCTGCCCTTGTGTCACTACCTCTGTAGCCCAAGTCAAGCTAGTCGTTTAATCCTAGCTGGCCACAAACATCAAGAGATGAGAGCGCCTTGTTTGTTTCAGATTAATGTAGCGTTGCGTTTTACTATAGCAAATTTGTGATCCTCTCAAAATATGTCTTAACGAGTTCAAAAAATTATAAAAAAATATTTTACAAACTTTAAGAAGTATTATTTAAAACCCCACAAGAATAACTACAAAACATTACATCATTCTCGGCTTATACAAAAATAACAAATTTTAATTTAATTTAATTTAATTTAATATGAAACAAACAAGGCGTTAAAAGAGCAGACGAGGTAGAAGTAGTTTTATTTGGAATAGAGGGGAGAAGAAGAGAGAAATCACTTATAGAAAATTACATAATATTTTTGATGATTTAGTGCCTTTTAGGGATCTATTTTTTCCATTAGAATTAGTTTGATGGATGGATGTGTGTGATTTAAGGAATCTTAAGATAAAGAAGGAGAGAGAAATCACTTATAGAAAATTACATAATATTTTTGATGATTTAGTGCCTTTTAGGGATCTATTTTTTCCATTAGAATTAGTTTGATGGATGGATGGGTGTGATGGGCCCTGTACTAAATAGAAATAATATGTGGTAAAAATGGTGACTCCAGGCTTTGAAGTCGGGACCTCTTGACATTCAAAGCCTTATTGCCACACCTGCTAGCCACTAGAACTTGATTTTAAAACTTGTGTTGGTTGTGTCATGTGACATTATAATATACATATTGATGAATCAAAAATTAGAAAAATTAATCGTGCCGAGCCAGGCCGGCCCGGCGTGCCTGGCCTTCGGCCCAGGCACGGCCCGGTCAGCGGCCCGGGCTCGATGCTTGTCATGCCGTGCCGTGCTTGGGGTCGGGCCAAAATGCCGTGTCTCGTGCCGGTCCATTTGACCATCTATACGTAAAAAAGAGTGATTCCACACATATAACATGATTTAGTTTTCATACTACACTTAAACACCAGTACACCACACCAGGACACATCATTACCCATTCTTTATTGTGAGCTCCGCCACGTCCACATCATCTTGTGTCCCACGTGGCTCTCAAACAGTCCATCTATGCCAGGAGGTAGATATTCTCTCCGAGAAATTATTGCGATACGTTGCGATCTCCTTTTCTCTCGCTCCCTCTCTATGGAGGGAGCGCGCGCCGGACACAGAGCCAGGCCGCAGCGAGAGGAGGACTGGAGGAGGCGCTTTCGTTGGGCTGTCTCCTCGTCCTCTCATATTCCCTCGCGATCCAGGCCGTCGGGCTCCTGTCGGACGGTCGCCGGCGCGGCCGGCCGTCGCCGTCGGGGAAAGCTCTCGCCGGGGCCTAAGCCAAAGGCGTCCGCACGATCGATCGATCTACGTACTGGGGGCGAGATTTGGGGCGGCGTGGCTTCTCACGTAATCAAATCTCTCCGCGATTTGTTCTAAAGCTGCTGTGGTCCGTGGTCCTGTTTGCAAAATTCGAGGAAAGTACGTGCGCCGGGGCCGGGACCGGGAGGGTGGCCAGGCCCGGCCAATGCCGAGGAGTCATTTTTTTCCCATGGCAACGAGGTAATTGCGCATCGCATCAAGTGATCTAGCTAGTTCGTTATCAATAACCGAGCCATGCATTTAGGCTTAATTACACGTCCGATGTACGTACGTGCATGGAACTAGCTAGTGGTATCATTAGCGAGTCATGTACATGGAGGAGTATCAGGGGGTAGCTAGCAGTCTTGCATGTAGTTAGCAGGTGGTTCGCTGAGACATATACGTGCACACGGGCGATGGAAGGAGTCAGCTCAGTGATAAATGCAGCGTGCATGTGATTAACCGGGCCTTCAGGTGTTTAGTGGCCATGGCTTCATGCATGCTCACGTTCACCGAAGTAAATAGTTGTGCATATTGTGCTCTGGTGGAAAAAAAAAGTCTACCTATCTCGGCCTCTGGAGTGTACCTGCTAAAACTTTTGAAACTTTGGTTAAACATATTATTCTACACATTCAAGTAGAATACACGAAAATCATGTATAGATTAGACTAAAATGAACATTCGTAACAGTAAAATTTTATGGAATTTTATAAACTGCAATTATTATAGGTCATTACACATAGGTACGTAGGGATATGATGAGTTTGGATGGATATATGGATATGGTGAGATTTGAATCTCACGGGTTCAAGCATAAAAAAATTGATACGTGCAAATATTAATTGAGGTAGATATGATTTTCTTTGTGTTCAACCAGCAGGTGCAAGTAAGATCCACTCGTAAATAAAATCTCCTTCTCCTTCCTCACCCTCTCCCTCTATTTTCACAACCTCACTCCTACTTCCTAATCCCACTTGACCAATTCCCCTTCCCACAATTTACTCCTCGTGATCCCCTTCTCTCCCTTTTGCCCATCCTACGCATCTACCCATGGTGGTTGGTTAATTGATCCATCATCCGTGCATCCACTGATGTCACCATGTATTTTGGCCTTCTTGTTTTCCACCTTGATCATATGTCCATCATATGTACCCACTCCAATAAAAGACCTCTCCAGGTCATTGGTGGCGACGATGAGGAAGGGGAAGAGTCTCGATACAGGATCTACTCTGGACGGTAGCAACAACGCGTGGTTCAGATCTCTTCGCCAAATGATTATTCAAGGTAGAGAAGTCAAAGAAAAGAGAAAGCTTTAGGACACGTTTTAGCGATCTCATATGCTAGCAGTCTCGCTGATGAATGATGACGTTGTTCGGTAGTGCATGCTTGGATTCATTTTTATTGATTGTGGCCATGACAGCTATACAACCTTTTCAAACCTATTGTTGATATTGATCTTCAATTCCATCCCCTTATGTGGTGGATGTAGCTGGAGGAGATGAAATTAGTAGCGATGCAGATGGCGACCATCTTCTGATTCGATGATGACAACAAGCTTGATGCATAGTTTGTTTCTTAGTTAGGTCTAAGTTTCTTGTTATTGATCTAGCTATTGGCCATATGGATCCTACCATAAAAGAGTTTCGTCATATATATGAATCTTTATACTTTTCTAAAACACCTACTTTTGACGGGAAGGAGGCAAAATAGTATATCAGAAACACGTACAGCCGGAGGGCCGGCGCGTCTAGACTCAGCGCGCAGCGGGCGCCAGCGCGCAGGTGATACACTGTGCAGGCATGCAGGTGGGTCCCACGATATTTTTTTCTTTTGGTGACCATAACTTTTGACTGGGTGTTGTAATCAACAAACCGTTTGCACCAACGTGTTTCTCGTATTTTTACGAACAAAACAGGATATATGTTGCCATATAAATCTTCAAACTTACCTGGTGAAACTTGGGTTTCGCCTACTGAAACTTGGGTTTCGCTTAGTAAAACTTGGGTTTCATACTCGTTAAACTTTGCCGAACTGTCAAGTTTCATCAGGTTTCATCCAAGTTTTTTCAAGTTTCATCAGGTCAATTCAAGTTTCAACAGGTTTCATCCAAGTTTCATCTGGTTACATCGAAGTTTCATCAGTTCATCAGCACACAGCCAAGTTTTATCAGCACACGGCCAAATTTCGCTAGTATAGGTATAAGTTTCATAAGTGCCTTCTCTTAGGTTCACATTAAAAAAATTTAAAAAGTGAAAAAAAATAAAAAATTTAAAAGTATTTAAAATGGGCTGCTCTTGATTTTAGAAGAATTATGAAATTTATTCCACACATTTTGAACATTGTTTGAATTTCATACAAAAATCAGAAGTTTAATTGAGAAACGTGATCAACTGCACGACTAGCAAATCGCGGCGGGCACCTGATGCATGCGCGGGGCTGCGTCGTCGGATGCACGCGGTGCTGGACGATCGGACGGACGGCGCTGGTCCGGCGCCCGCGCGTCCATCCGGACGTCCAACGCCTGGCGTTCGCCATAGTACATATGTTTACATTTTAAACACTTTTTTGGTGCAGGTATAAATATACGTGGTTAAAGAATTTCTATCCATTGTAAAAAAAAATAGAGCAGCTTAAAGAATCTTCATTTCAGTACGCAATCACATCCACACAATCCATACACACTAGCATCAGGTATGGTAGATATCTCTTTATTTCTAGTAAACTTCACGCCAAATATTCCTCATGGACTATTCATGGAACTGATGGAAGTGTTGTGTGGATTATCTTCATCGCGCGCCGGGGGAGGATTATCCTCTACACCAGTCTTAATTCTCTCCTCCGTGAAAAACTCTGTCCGGACGGCGACTCGCAATCGGCCGGCCGCGTTACTTTAACACGAGGTAAAATCTAGCAGAGAGAGCTGCCGGCTGTGCGGATCCTTAAGTTGGAAAATCGGAGTGCAGCCGCTCCGACCCGGCGCCTCGACGGTCTAGCTTAGCGAGACACACCTTTGACATGTCAATAACTAAGTGCACCGAGTCACGATCACTTATATCAAATCAAGCTCTGAATGTTGTTTTTTCTACTTCTCTTCGACCAATCAAATCAGGATGTTAGTCTGTTCGCTAGCTTGTTCTAATCACTTATCCGCGGTTTAACTGGACCACGTGGCATGAGAGTATATACGAATTTTAAAGAGTGATATGAGAGTAAATGCCTCATTCAACTGACTAGTTGAACATTTGAAAACAAAAAAAAAAGAAAAGAAAAACGCTTTTGATTTATCGAAGCGATTTTTCAAAATTTCGAATGGATTTATCCGAGTTCTTAAAATAATGGTTCGAACAAAATCGACTGAATCTCAAAATTGTTTCTAGAAGTTGCTGAATGTAGGTTGTTCTAGCAATTTAACTTAATGTTTAATTAGAATTTAAACGGAATGTCACTGGAGCGTCCGGCCGTACGCTCTAGAAAGCACAAGGAGCCTGATGTTGACTAAGAAGTCGCTGTTATTACGTATGGTTTTGGACTAACTTTGGACTCGTAGGAGAAACTGAGATTGTGGTCAATGTATGTATATACGTTGAACTTATGGCTTCGACGTATCTTTTTCTTTGGAAAAGAAAAACACAGAACAAAGTTCCAGCATTTAGACGTGTTGGTATTGCTGCCTTAAAAATGCAACGCGTCAACTCATTCTATGGATCGAACCTGATTGGACAAGAATAAACAACGCCGCTTCCACCGCCGGGCTATAAACTTCGATGCATTTTACTTGATGAATTATCTCTCTTATCCCCTCCCACTCTTCTTTTATATTTGATATATTTGCTCATACAAATTTTATATACAGTTACACCCTCTAGCTAGGGTTCAACTTCGGGTGCTCACTTTTACATACATATATGCAATTGTGCACACTAGGTAAATGCTCCACCCTTTGGGGAGATCAACGGCCAACATCATAGTACCCATGATCTGGTGTGAAAAGTGAATCTTTATGTGGCCCTAACTTTAATTTCCCGCGACATGTTCTTTGTTCCCCCTAAACTACCTCAGTTTTCCACTCTCTCTAAAAAAGCTCCCTCGCACCAATTTGATCCTTTCATCGACAAGGTCGCAAATTGTTTGGCCTCCTAGGATGGGCCAATGATGTCAAAAGGGGGCGGCCGGCTAACCCTCCTCAAGGCGGTTCTCATGGTGCTACATATCCAAATGCACCCTCTTTGTTCAGTGCTGAGACAAATATCATCGCATCTGGATGTGGAGTGGTGCCGCGTCAGTTAGGGGACAACATGTATGTCGCCCTGGTGATCAAGGAGGATTAGGGGCCCTCAATCTTGACAAATTCTCTAGGGCGGTACACCTAAGGTGGCTCTGGCATAAGAAGACCTCACATACCAAGCCTTAGGTTGGCATGGTGAGTCCCTTTCTTCTTGTCAACCTCTTCTTGTTCCAGTTGGGCACTTCTATTTCTCGAAGATGGAGCTTCGATCATTTCTAGCACGACAATTTGTTGAGGGGCTTGCCATCAAAGGTTCTTGCTCTAGGGCTCTTTGCCATCTCTTCCAGGAAAAATGGCACCGTTACTGATTCCCTACCTTCTCGAACTTGGATTCTAGACCTACATCTCCACTTCATGCCCTCCTTGTTCCCGTAGTTTGTCGACCTGTGAAAAGAGTTGGGCCCGGTCAACTGTATACTAGTGTTTAGGTCAAGATCACATGGCGTTTCAACTCAAACGACATCTTCTCTGTCAAATCAGCTTATGTGCACCGATTGAAGCGTTCTCTCTCCAGTCCATGAGCTTATTTGGAGCCCATGGGCACCCTCTAAGCGCAAGTTCTTTGCTTGGCTTGTGTTGCATAATCGTATTCTCACACTTGATGCGCTTCTCCGTCAGCAATTGTCTAACTTCTACTTCTCCCCCCTCTCCCAAAGGAACCTAGAAACTATGTTGCACATGTTCCTCGAGTGTACCTTCATCCGTCAAGTCTAGCAAGGTATCACAGTTTGGCGTTAGCTCCCTGTCCTCGATACGACCAGTTGGGACGACACTTCCCCAATGCTGAATTGGTGGCTCGACAATATCTGTCAGCTGCTTGCATCCGTGAAGAACAGGGATATCTGCTTTATCATTTGTAGTAGTTCTATAGAACATCTGGCTTGAGCACAAATCCAAGGTCTGTCGTCTGGTGAATCGACCTTTGTCTGTCTTCATTAGCTTTGTTGAGGACGATCTCCGCCTATGGGGATCAACTGGTGCTAGAATTTTTGTTGTAATGTAAGTCTACTGATTCACTACAGGAGGCGGCAACAGTCTACGGCCAAAGCCGTAGATAAAAATCAAACAACCGTCGGGTATACTTAGTCTCGACAGCTGGCCGTCGAGACAAGGCCGTCAAGTGAAGGTCGTCGAGAGAGGCCAGTAGTGTCGACGGCCTAGATGTCGACACTAGTAGTATCGACGGCTAAAGTATAGCCCGTCGAGACAGACCCCCAGGACGCCGTTATCGGCATGGTTGGCTCTGTCTCGACGGCCATTATATAGACGTCGAAACTAGTGCTAATGGGCCCCACCGCGGCGAGGTCCAGATGACGTGGACGGAGGCGACAGTCTCCACGGTATATTGGAGGCCATCGGTAACTTCCCGGCTAGGTAGTCTCGACGGCTACGTTGTGGCCGTCGAGATAGCCTCCCATGCAGGGCAGTATCGATGGCCATGTACTGGCCGTTGAGACAGACTAAGAGTAGAAAAAAAAAATTGTATTTTGTAAAAAAAATCACAAATTTCTGCCGCCGCCGCCGCTGCCCCCAGCAGCAGCGACAGCCGCACCTGCAAACCCAAAATACCCGGTAATTTATATATATATACCCCTCGTCGCATATATGCGATCACAATTCACCAAACCACACATCCAAACCACAAAATACACAAATTAATCAAATAACAAATCTAAGACGAAGTTTTCAACTAAAAGTATCAAAGTCAAAGGTAAGCTAGCTAGCTACTGATCAGGCCGAGGATCGTTCTCTAGTGGGTTCTCTGGGCGATTAGGCGGCTAGGTGAACAGCGGCGGGGCGCTTGCAAAGAGGTCGGTGACCCAGTTGGGATTTTCCTGACTCACCGATGTCTCTCCTCCCTCCTGGCCACGGATTTCACCATGAGCCGCTGAACCGGAACCCTGCATGTGTACAAAACAGTTGGTTATTAGTTCGTCACGTTTAAACGGTTCGAAACATGAGTTAAATACTTACCACCTCCGTAACATACGGCAAGCCACCATGTGGGCGAGCTGGGCCCACGTATTCACCTGGTGGAGTAGTGTGGCTGCCGTGAGGGGTGTAGGGAGCTGGTGTCCATCCACCGCGAAACGGTGGCGGACCCCCGTAGAAGGTCGGACCGCCAGCAGTACCACTGGGACCAGCCTAAAATTTCATGGACATCTAACTTGTGAATGAAATTGTAATAAACGACATGTGGATGGATATTAAAGATTTTAGAACAATACCCCGCCCAGTCGAGAGAGACTCCAGATTGGCGAACCTCTGCTCGAACTCATATCGTTGCCTCGCCATCTTCGCCTCCTGTCTCTATCTAGCTTCTTCTTGGGTCCTCAGGCTCACCCTCATTGCCTGCATCAGCTGTCTGCTCTCCTTCTCCTTCTCCCGTTCCCTCTCCTCCCTCTCCGCCGCCTCTCCCTCTCAATGCGGGCCTCGAAGGCACGTCGGCTCTCCGTTTGAGAGTGGGCAGCCCTCACCTGAGGCATGTAATCCTCCGACCTGTAACAAAGCGATGTTAGTGGTTACAAAATATGACCTGAGCTGACACATACAAAAAATTAGACAGTATCATACCTCAGGTGGTCCCCTCCGATCGCTAGCCTCCCATGAGCCTTCCCGCCCATAGCCTCATGTATGACCAGAGGGTCAAGGGGCTCCTCTTCTGGGTCCTTCTCTTGGCCATGCTTATCAACAAAAGCCTCTCTGTAGCGTGCCTGCATTGAAGTGAAGATAATCGAGTTGGAATGTATGATTGTGTACGAACTAATTGATATATTATTACGTACCTCTCGCTACGCAGCTACAAGGTCCACAGGACCGAAGGAGCCATCCTTTTTCTCGGAGGTGTGGCCCCTCCGGAACACCGACAACCAAGGCGAAAGCTGGCCAGTCGTAGCGCCCCATCGTACAAGTGGATTGTCGATATATTCCTTATAACAAGAAACAAGATCGAAATAGTGAAGGAATAGCATTACCGTCCTTTTCCTTAGCTGAGCGAACGACGACTTTCCGGTCGTCGTTTTGCTCGTCATAGCTGCTCGGTTCTCCTTGGCCTTCAATGAAGTTAGACAACGTTGTGCTATCGTGCAGAGGTTGTTTTGCAGACTCAAGAAGCTCCATGAAGTTAGACAACGTTGTGGGTGGCTCAGCTTCCTGAAAATTATGACCGAAGTCATCCATCATATCATTCATCCGATCAATCTCATCGAAACCTTCGTCGGTTGGGGGTGGCGGTGGTGGTGGCTCCGCCCAACGACTCTCCCCATGATAGACCCATAGACGGTACTCGGCCTTGTAGTCATGCGTATACAGGTCTATCTGCATCAGAGCGTGGGTTCTTTTCTTGCAGTTCCCTCAATCAACACATGGACAAGTTACCCGGATGTTATCGTTTGGAGAATCCTGAAAAGCACGATTCAAGAATATCTCGGTCTTGTCGTACCATTCGTCCAAGTGGTGTCCGTTCCGTTGCCATCCTTCGTACATCCAATTCCTTTCTTCTTCCATCTGAGTTGCCAGCCATCGTCGCACATGAGGGGTTTATATTAGGCTTTGGAAGGCTTCTAAACCCACCTACGAACGACCGCTCGAGCACACGTTGCGCTGCAGTACCGGGGGTTCGAGACGAGATTTCGGCAGCATAACTCTAGGGGTTCTCTTAGTGCAACGATGGCCAGGGAACCGATAAAAACTCCGAAGCACTTATTTTATGCAAGGAGAATCTCTTAGGGTCATGCCGTCGAAAACCTCATCTCGAAGCCTTCGGTACCACAACGCGACGTGTGCTCGAACGGTCGTTCGTAGGCTGTCCACTGGGACGCCCATAAGGGGCTCCACTGGACAATTCGGAAACGCGTGTCACATCTCGTATTAGAACACAATGAATCACCATCCGTGTTCCATACGAGATGTGTCGTTTCCGAACGAGAGACATATGGCTAGGTAACATCCACTAAACTTATCCATGGACGCTAGCTAATCACACGACAAACATGGAGGTGGGACAGTGGAGGCGGCGCCGGGGGTGGGTGGTGGCCGGAGACGGGACGGGCCGACGGTGGGGAGGCGGCGTGGGTGGGCAGCGCGGCGGTAGGGCAGGGCGGCGGGTCGGGGTGACGGCGGCGTGGCGGTGGCGCGACTGGGAGGCGAGAGGGCTCGGGACTTGGCAAAATGCCAAGTCCCGAGCCCTAGGGCGTGATCTAAAGAGGAGCAGTATCGACGGCCAAGAATAAGCCGTCGATACTACGGCCTCTCTATCGACGGTCAGGCTGAAGCCGTCAATACTACGGCTTCTCTGTCGACGGCCAGGAATAAGCCGTCGAGACAGAATGCTCAGTACCGACGGCGCCAATAAGCCGTCGATAATATGCAAGTAACGGCCGAATCCAAGGAGCTTGTATCGACAGCCACAACGTAGCCGTCGATACAGACTAGGCTTAGTATCGACGGCTTAAGATCTAACCGTCGGCACTCTCGTCGGGGGTAACTGTATCGATGGCCATATAAAAAGCCGTCGAGACTATCTGTGCCGAGGGCAACTGTTGACTACCGTCGAGGTAGCTACTTTGTCTCGACAGCTTCTTATGAAGCCGTCGAGAGAACCTTTAGTCTCGAGGGCAGCTTCCCCAAGGGCTTAATCGGTCAAACGACTCTATTTGAATTTTAAAAAATTCAAATAAAACATTTGAAATCATCAGACCACTCCATGATGTTTCGTACATAAAATTACAAGTATAGAAAAAAATCAAAATTTTTAAAGCTGACATTGCGATGACTCCTTTGTAAATCGAAGCTCTTCGGAGAATTTACAGCAAACGTTTACTATTCCATTCGTTTCCATGATCAATAAACATGCGTTTGAATTTAATAGTATAGCAAAAATCATATCATCACACACGACATTCGTAGTATTTAAGTAAATATCATAAAAAACTCAAAGAAATTTGAAATGAAATTTAAATCACAATAAAATTTTAAAAATGCAGGAATTAAATTGTTTTCATACTACGTTGTGTCGACGGCCACGTCTTGGCCATCGACACAACCTCTCTGATGCATCATGTGTCGACGGTTTAACGGTTAGCCGTTGAGAGACATAGACGCCGTCATGCCGCGGACGATGCCGTGGGGCCTCCTCCAAGTTCTCTCGACGGCTACTATATAGGCTGTCGAGAGTGACCCCACTCCGTGCTCAGTATCGACAGTTCATTGGTGGCCGTCGATACTAATGGATATGTATCGACGGTTGCATTTTGGTCGTCGAGATGGAAATTGGCAGTCGACTCTGCGAGCGATTCCTGTAGTTTTTTTTTTGCCCAAGGGCCACCGGGTCCTAGGTGTACAGTCCTCCCCTATGTTTCCCCCTTCCCTCTTGTTCCTCTTCTACTTTTGGAATAGAAGGCAGCTCCCCTATCCTTTGCTTAAAAAAGTCAGAGAGATTTTATTTATCTTTGGTCCACTTCTAAAGACCATAGAAATAACACAATGTAAAAGAGTCTTGTTGAAACCAAGAAATATAGACGATTGTGTGTGTCTTCCTTGTTAATCGGAAAAGAGAATTGATGTTGAGCCCTGGTGCATAAAAACCCACCAAAAGCTAGCTATCAAACTTTCATGCCTCATGTTCCTCTTCTACTTTTGGAATAGAAGGCAGCTCCCCTATCCTTTGCTTAAAAAAGTCAGAGAGATTTTATTTATCTTTGGTCCACTTCTAAAGACCATAGAAATAACACAATGTAAAAGAGTCTTGTTGAAACCAAGAAATATAGACGATTGTGTGTGTCTTCCATGTTAATCGAAAAAGAGAACTGATGTTGAGCCCTGGTGCATAAAAACCCATCAAAAGCTGGCTATCAGGGTCTGTTTAGTTCGTGACTAAGAAAGCCACGCTTAAGGTTAACAGGATGCCACAGGTGTGGCATGGCTAACTTGGCTTAGCTTAACTAGTGTTTGGTTCGCAGCCATGACTAACATTAGGCTAGGCAAAAAATTGGTGGCAAGTGTTTGGTTGTAAGAGTGAAAATTTATCTAACTTCTCGCCACCGATTAATCATAAAATCAGGCAATCAACAAGAGAATTAAGCAAATCATTCGATTAATTAAGCGAATAATCAAGTAAATCAAGGCATTAATCAATCAATTGATGCAATTAGCAAGCAAATCTCACGTCTCACCATCCCCAGGGCCATCCTCATCGCCGAAGCCTCACGTCGGCCTTCCCAGCGCCATCCTCATCGCGGAAGCCTCGTCGTTGCCGCCGTTGGGAGCTCGCGTCGCCGCCCCCGGGAGCTGGTGCCCGCGCCGCCGCCGCAGGGAGCTGGTGCCCGCGCTAGCTGCCGCCGAGAGTTGGTGCCCGCACGGCCGTCGCGGGAAACTGTGGCGAGTGTGGCGTTGGATTTGAGCGCCGCAGTTTGTGGCGAAAAAATGTGAAGAAACGTGCCACTTGCTGCCGCACGGGTTGTGGCGTGACTATGCCTAGCCGCAAACCAAACAGGTGCCTAAGGCACTGTGGTATGACTACGCTTAGGCTTGGCCAAGTGTGGCCATGAACCAAACAGCCCCTCAATCTTTCATGTATAGGATATAGCCACATATATAATTGAGCATGATGCACAGTAATTCTCCACTTGGCGACTAATAAATAAACACGGTTCCTTTTGAGCATTCGGAATTTCAGATAGAACAATGATATCACAAATTAGGTACCCAAGGCCGGAAGACCACACCATTTGCTTATCGAAAAACCAAAGTGAAAAAAAGAGAGAGGAAGTCGTCACGGAGAGAAACATTGGGCTTCTGACCCAGTGACCCTTGTGTGGAACAGCTGAAAGCAATTAAACCGATCGATTGCGTGTATATATCCACTGAATCCAACTTTAGGGGGGCATCTTTAGCTGTATGCATACACAAGCAGAGTGCACACACATGCATGACGAGCTAATTCCTGCTTGGGCATGATTGGGTCCGGGGAAAAGCCATGCTAAATTAAACAAGCTAGTGATCTCCCCTTGGCAGTTTGTTGGTGCATTTGGATCGGCTTTCACTGCCGCAGCTGAGGGGATGATCGAAGCAGAGGCCTACTAGCTTTTTGACAACATGCATGCATGAGCTTTTCTGCTTTTGTAGGAATCGACCGGTTTAACAAACCAAACGAGCATCTTTCTCCTGTGCCAATGGGTCCTGAGCTTGCTTCGTCTTGCTTGTTCATTGTTGTTTTCTTTCTTTCTTTTTTTTTTTGGTTTGGGCCCAGCTGCAGCCTATTAATCCAGTCTAGTGGTGAACGTGCGATCGCATGCTGCTCTGGACGTTGACATCTTTTGCATCACCGATGCTGGCGGCTGGTTAATTAACTCTGGTTCGCCAGAAATGGTTCCGCCACTGGTCGTTTAGACAATTAGACCGGCTACGAGCTCTCTCGAACCTGTCGTTCTCTCCCGAGTTGCTATCGGCGTCCCTCGCGATCGATCTCCAACCGTGATTCTGTGAATGATGCTGAAAATATAAGAAGGAAATAGGGTGTGTTCCCTCTATTTTCGAATGCTTAACGCTTCTAATTTTTTGTGGCCTCAGAGTAATAATTCGATTGTTGATTTTAGGCTAGCGGGTACTGTGAAAACTTGGCGTTGAGAAAGTATAATTGATCATCAGAATATATGTGACAATGTAAGAATATTATTCATCGAAGATTATAGAAATTAACCGGTTAAAGCTAATAACGGCAATTGTTTTGTGGGAGGAAAGCATGCTGCTTGGCCGAATCTTAACACAGTGCAATAGGATGTAATGTTACCACCAGGGGCGGATCGACGCAGCCCCTGCGCTTGGCTCGATCGGTGGCCACGAAGCCTCACGAACAATGAGAAAATGACGGAGCAGAAGAAGCAGCTTTTTCAGATCATGGCCTCTGGTATATTTGGACCAATTAGCTCTCCCACTTGATCAAGCTGATCCATCACTAATGCCCACATAATATGAAATTTTCGATCCGATGCTACGGCCCACACGGGACCATTTCTATTCCTATTCTCCCAAAATCCTCGCTAAAGAACGATGTGACCTTCTACCTTAGGCCTTATGAAAAAGCCAAAGATTATACAAAATTGTGATCCCTCGAAGGAGGTTCTCAAGAGAACAAAAAATCATAAAAAATTATTTTAAGTACTCTGAAAAAGAACCACTTAAAACCCTACAAAAATGGTTGCAAAGTATTACATTGTTTGACTTGTATAGAGATTACAGATTTCCAACGATAGTCTATAATTTTTATTTAAACGATAATGTCTTCGTATCAAGCTATGACCTCAAATCACGCAACCTCGCACTATACGGTTCATATGTACAAATTAAGGACGAAACTTGAGCTTGAGACTTGTGAGTAGTTCGGGCACGGCTCATGGGCAAACGAGTCCAAACCGAGCCCACTTTTCAGCTCGTGCAATATGGCGAGCCCGAACTGTGCCAGTGTGAGCTCGCCTATGGCTTGTTTGACTCAGTATCTAGCACAATAGATGCCCATTTTATAGCCAACCATATGTTGGGCCAAGTCCCAAAACTCCACGGAGATCGAGGTCGATTCATAATCTCCATTCCCCAGTTCCCTACCTTCCTCAAGGACTCCGCTTTCCACCCAACTAGCACTACGGCCCTCCTCTTGGCCGACACCAACACCGACGTTGACGCCGACAATGCCCCGCTCCGCCATTCCAACACTATCGTCGTCCTAGCCGACACCAATGACGACGCTAACGTCGACACTGCCTTGCTCTGCCATTCCAACACTGTCTTCATCCCACCTCCTCCGGTCACCGCCCTCATCACCGTTACCTCCTCTGACCGCAGCCTCTCCCCAACTTCTTCAGTCACCACCACTCCTCATCCCCAAATTCAGTCACCATTGCCCACTGACACCCCTCCCCATAGCCAGATCCGATCGTTGCCACTCGCCATTGCCCCTTCCCTCCTCTAGACTCGGTCTTCATTGCCTTCCATCTCCTTCCGCCAGCACCGTGACCCCTGCGTCTCCATCATTCCTGCCACGGTGTCAGGAGGCTCATGGCCTACCGCCCCCTCCTTCCTACCGCCACCAACACTACCACGTCGTCCATCCCACCCTCCTCCTTGTAGACGGCGTCACGGCCTCCCACCATCGTCTGCACAGGTGGTGTCGTCCATCCCGCCCCACTTCCCCACCGACAGCGTCATGGCCTCCTGCCGCAGCTAGCGCCTACGGCGTCGTCCATCACACCCCCATCTTGCTACCACCGAAGCTCACGAGCTGGCTTGAATTATACTTCAGCTTGCTCGAGGTTGGTTCACTTTACCAACAAGCCTGAGCCAAGTCTTCTTTCTGGCTAGGGTCACTCGAACGAGTCTGAGCCAAGCCAGCCTGAGCTCGGCTCATTTTCACCCCTAGTATCAATTAGAGGGGAGCCCTTTGCAAGATTATATAAGAGTTATCTAGCATCATTTGATCGAGCATGCACAAGTTCACATTATTCATCGTCTTATATTATGTACCCATGAGTGATAATAGGTCATGGTACCATTAGATTGAGCAAAATAAATGGGTTTGTCTTAGAAAACCTTGAGGATATCTTTATCGGCAAACAAGTTGTCACAAGAGATAATCTTTACGAATTGGATTTATATATGTAAGCTGTACAATGTTAAATTATCCAAGCAAGTTGGATAAAAAAAGATCGGGCTTAATGGGCTACTCGGGATCAAATCAAGCTCAACTAGCGTAGCTCAAATCAACCCAAGCTTGAGTTTGACGAATCAATCTCCCACTTATTTAACATGTACTAACTAGCCCACATGTGTCAACCCTGGCCGTACCGGTTGTCTTGCCTACCTGGCCTCATGCCCACAACTCCCAAAATACCCTAGCCGTTTGCTCCCATCTTCTTCTCCTCTTTCACATGTTGTCGCAACTGGCCCCCTTTTCTTCCATCCTAAGCGGGCTAGACTTAGCTAGTTACGTTGTGCTTTGTTAGCCACCTTATCTCCCCATCGTCCAATGTCAGTCTAGATGTGCGCGATGTCATTCTAAATTGATCCTCTGTGTTTTGATGACTTATGTCCTCGATTTCCTTGAACCCTGACATCATTATCAGGCACCGTCTAAAATCCCTCTGAAACACTTCAGCTCGCAAGCTAGATCTCAAGCTCATCTCGATATTTAGGTCATGTTTTTTCGAGCTGATTTGAACGGTTGAATTAACTGAATTTCTATAGCTTCTCGAGTTAGTTTTGAGATTCAAATCCATTTCATTTGACATGCTTTTTCAACCATTAGGACCCACTTTTAAAACAACGAAAAAACGAACTCATCGTTAAACTGTTAAATTGAAAAAAACTAGCCTTAATAGACGTTCGAGCTGAACTCGAGCTCGAACCAAATTCGAGACCAATTTGCGTGGCTTCTTTACGATCGGTTCCAATCCAGCACTGCCCAGTAGGCCCTGACCAGGGCATCTCGTAAGAAGACCCGCAAATGATTCGGATAAGGCCCCTGCTGCCCAGCCGGCACAGGTTGTTCCATCTGTTACCACTTCGCATCGTCCCCCGGCGGTGAGCCAGCTTTTGCGGGGGAGCGATCGAGCAGAGGAGATCGCTCGAGCTCGGTAGTGCGGCGCTGGCCCGCAGTCCCTGCATGCTGCGATCGACCGACAGGCTCGTGACAGGCCATGGCACTCGTGACCCCCGGTCCCCATGAATTGACGCTCGCTCATGCGCGCGTTGGGCTTATAATATATCCACCACACGTGGCCGAGGATGCTTCGTACGAGCGAGAATCTCCGCGGGCCCCCCGCCGATCTCGCGACGTACCGGGGTCGCCTTGCCGACCCGACCAGCCGCGGGGGGAGGCCCAGCTGCAGCAGCCATGCATGCATCATGCATGCCACTGAGCTCAGCAATTAAGCACCCAGGCGCTGTGAGCTCCGTGCATGCCACATGCGTCAGGATTCAGATCGATTGGCTGCAGATTTGCGGTGTATGGACTATGGAGTGTGGTAGGTAGTACTTTCTTCAGATTGTTGCATGGATGATGGGGAGGGACACTTATCATCATCTAAACATAGTAGTACCCTAGATAAAATACTTATAGGAGTATTTTAATGCTACCCTATATATGTAAATAGTGAAATTTAAAGTTAGGGTCATGTACAATGCTCTCGTATGATATGTAAAACTGGTGTACCAATCCTCAACAGGTAACTGGGGTAGGGCGATCGTACGTATGCAGGCGCGGTAGCTATAAAAGGAGATCAAAGATGAAGGGTTTCGATATGACAAGACGAGAAAAGAAAAAGGCAGGGCTGACTTGGTCGTAAGTAACAGAGAAAATAGGAGATTAAAGAGAGGAGCTTAGCGGTGAGCTAGTGAAGGTCGTTACGAGCAGTGGGCGGATTGATCGAGAAGGGAAGAAGTGCTTAAATGTAAAAGTAACACACGTACACGTATTGATCTAATAGTAAGTATGAGTTCTGATAAATTGATATGTGTTCTTCTTTCTCTCATCGATTAATCTTCTAGTCGTGCTCGATTGCTCGTTAAATTCTGATCTAAATTGATTGCCTCCGCTTGATTATTAGTAGATTTGAAATTTGTTCTTCGATCAGATTGATCTATTCACCTCTATCAGTGCGCTACGATCCTTCGTAATTATTTCAGTTTGTTTGTAGAAACCTAATAAAGTTATTACTATTAAGTTGCACGCACCGACTAGTTAACTCAAAAGGCTAATATGATGAGGCTCTTATTCCAACACACTACAAGTGTGGGCAAATTCACTTATTCCAACACTTGTCGCGTTGAGGCTCACTCAGGTCTCAGTCGCGCATTAAATATAAGTGGATTACTTATTTAATTGTGGATTAATATAAAAATAAAGTCATGATTAAAGTATCTTCAATGTTAAAAAATCACAACAAAATAAATGATACTTACATAATTTTTTTAATAATACAAATGGTGAAAGGCGTGTTCATAAGTCAAAATCATCAACTAAATAAGAACGGGAGTATATTATATACGTTCGTTTTCTGTTTATGCTAACCGACTCCATGAAGTCCCATTGTGTGTGTGACTAAAGATCCGGACCAACGTACATATGTTTGGCCAGAGGAAGGATCGATGAGCTGAGAGACTGAGCGTGCTCAGCATCTCGCGATCGAACGGTTCAGAATCGGTGGCGTGCAGTGAATTGTGCAGCTAGCTTTGAGATAACGGTCGCTTTCAGGCTCTAATCAGGCGATGGATCCTCGTACTCGTACGTGCGCATGTGTGCGTGCGTGCAATTGTGCAACGACGCCCTGTGCACCGGAGAGACTGAGCGTGCCCAGCATCTCGCGATCGAACGGTTGAGAATCGGTGGCGTGCAGTGAATTGTGCAGCTAGCTTTGAGATAACGGTCGCTTTCAGGCTCTAATCAGGCGATGGATCCTCGTACTCGTACGTGCGCATGTGTGCGTGCGTGAAATTGTGCAACGCCGCCCTGTGCACCGGAGTAGTAGCGCGCGCACCTACACCCACTCCTAGATCTTGTGCAAAATTTTGTTATTTTTGTTTCGCCATATAAATTTTTTTTAAAAATCATTAAAAATTATAAATATTTTCTAATTAGTGTCGGGTACCATACATATTTTATTTGAATCTATATGATCAATATTCATTTTTATAAAACCAAGATGTATAAATGTTGTAAATCAGTACAAAAAATATACGTGGAAATAGACATGTATTAGAGAATATTTATGTTTTTTATTTATTTTTGTGAATTTGTTTACATGGCGAAACAAAAAAAAAACAAAAAATTTCTTAAGATCTAACGAATCCAACAGCCAGCGTTGGGGTCAGACTGCCCCCGCATCCTCTTCCACCATGCATATGGCCTCCGAGAATATTCCTGATTTTTATTAACTTTTAGAATTTTTTTACGCAACGAAACAAAAATAACAAAATTTTCTTTAAGATCTAATTGAGGCCAACGGCGCCCATCAGACGGCCCCCGCGTCCGACAGGAACGAGGTGACATGACATTTCGCGCGAGGGCTCGGTCGCCCTTGAGAATTGAGACCCCACGAGAGCGAGGCGCGCTTCCTCCGCTCCACCGTGCCTGGAAAGTCTCCGCGCGCGGGAAAGTATCAGCAAAGGTCCGCGCCAGGAGATCCCGCGGGGATACCCATGCCGTTCCCGTGGGAAGGGAGATCGCGATCGATCTAGCTATATCCACGCGAGTCATCACTCATCAGCCTGGCTGCATCAACATTAATTCAAACATAACCGAGCTGTCAAAGTGTCAAGGTGTGCCCAAAGCTAGCGATCTATCGCCAGACGGAACGAGACCAGCAACACCAACAACTTCCCCGGGCCCCCGCCCCCGCCCGCGCGCGTAATAATGCACCCGCTTTGCGCACTACGTCGCCGCGCGCGGGGCCTCCCGGCCGGCCGGCGACGAACGAACCCCGTCTCACGCACGCACGCCTGACGTCGTCCCCCGGCACTTGGCGGAATGGCGCGCGCCCGGGGGAGTGCGATGGGGCGCGACCTGCACCGACGCCGCCCCCGCATATAAGCATGCATGCTTCGCCCCTAAGCTAGCGCCGGCGGCTGGCCGGCCGGCAGACGTCACCTGGGGCTGGCTGTGGGCCGTACGGCGCGGCACATGCGCCGGGAGGAGCGGCCTTTGGCTCGGATGGGACGTCGTCTCGGGCGGCAACGGCAAACGGCAAAGCTTGGTGGATTGTGTGTGGCGCCACCGCCCACAGCACAGGAGCTAGTCAGTCCGTGCGGGGTGCGAGAGACGGAGAGAGCTTTTTGCGACGTCGATCGCGAGTACTGCACACCGAATAATGCACGTCCTTTTTTCCTGAGTGGATGTACTCCTGCATATGTTTATGTAGGCCTAGCAGCTAAAACATATCCGGATAGATTTGTGTCCAGTTGGGAGCTAGATACATACTCCAGTACCTGTGCTGCTGCTAGCCGTTTGGTCAACCGTTGCTGGCCTCGAGCCGGGACATCGGACATGCGTGCATGTGCGCATGGACGGTTGGTCGGTGGTTACGCTCGGCTGGCAAGGCTGCGCTGCTCCGTTGGGCTGGGCCAGTTGTGTTCGGAGCGTTAAGAAACCACGCCCGCGTTCGGTCCATCTCTAGTGGACTTGTGTGCATGGTGAACATGGGTTCATCCCGACTTGTGTGGACTAAGAGCTTGTTACTTTCAGCTTATCGTTACGTATTACTGTAGCAAATTTTGTTGTTTTTATATAACTTATATATTGTGATAATTTATAATGATTTTTTTGTGGTTTTTAGTAGTCCTTTTCTTCCAAAAATCCTAAAACTATTTTAAAATTATTTTTTAAAAAATATTTAGATCTCTTTTTAAGTGTTCTCAAATTTGCTACGGTAATAAGCCAACGCAACAATACGCTGAAAAGAACAGGGACTAAGTAGTCCTAGCATATGTAATATATATATTGGATAGGTTTTAATCTATTATATACAAATAATACATGAGAAGTAATAAATATATTTTCTTTCACATCTCTGTGTTTTTTGAGTAAATCCTATTTACGTACAATTGATGTCTTAGACTACACGCAATAGCAAGATTGCATAGTACGTTCTTAGCATGAAGCTTTGGAAGGCCAGATCGCAAGCAGAAGGACATAGCCGCCAATGCTCGAGGGATCGAATGACTAGCTCCTACAGGTGATTGATCGCGGCAACTCGCCATCACACCGACAGGTTTAGGACTTGCCAATCTGTTCTACGCGACAATCGTTGTATCCCTAATACTTTTCTAGTGCAAGATCAAAGGTATAGCATAGCATTGAATATATTCGTGAATTCTAGCATGTGAATTTTGGCCTTGTTATTTTCAGCGTTACGTACCGTTGCGTATTACTTACCAAATTTTGTTATTTTTGTATAACCTATATGTTGTGATAATTTGTAACAATTTTTTGTGCCTTTTAGTAGTCTTTTTCAAAAATCATAAAACTATTTTTCAATTATTTTTCTAGAATCTTTTGACTTTTTTCGACGCCTCACAAATTTTACGCCAATGTAAAAATACGCTGAAAAGAACAAGTCATTTATTTCAGCAGATAAAGGGTTTTTTTTGCACTGAATTGGAATTATGGATCTTTTGATCTGTAATGCATCATTGTTTATGCACTGTTGACTTGGAAGGGCTTACCGTTGTTCCGCCATGCAACCTATTAATTGCACGTGGACGTTCACCAGTCGGCTCGACCGTCGCATGCAGCAATGCCGGTGCGTGCCCTTGGCTCCTACCGCCAAGCACTGTCGTCCGGCCAAACATCGTTGCCAGCCATAGAACGCGCACGTGGCTCGGCTGTGCACACGCCGCTCCCGCACACAACAACATAGGCCATGTGCCCGTGGCTTTGCGTGCACTTGGAGACAAACGAGCATGTCCCTGGATGACCATGACACAAACGGGCACCAAGGAAGCAAACCACACGTACGATGTGAGTATCATCCGAAGTAACGGAGACCTGCCCACGCTTGTGCGTACCGTGAAGCTGCCCGACGCGCCTTGCACCCGGCAGCGAGGCGGACGGCGCGCGCCACCGCATCCTGCACCATGCCACGCTTCCGTGAGCCCTGCCGCGCTTTGCCGTGCCCGTGCCACAGCACCCAGGCAAAACCCTAGCCTCTCCGTCCTCAGGTTTCGCAGGCAGAACCGGACCAAAGCAGGCCATTAGCAGGCCGGATGAAAGGAAAAAGGGGAGGCACGCGGACGGGCCGACCGGAAAGGCCCCCCAGCAGGCCATTATCACCAAATAAAAAAGAAAGGAAAAAGTCCAATTTACCACCTTCAACTATTGCAAAACTTCGGTTTTAACCCCTTAACTCTAAAACCGGGAATCCAACCTCTCTCAACTATCAATTCCGATCAAAATACCCCCCAACCCAAAACCACTATGATTTTAGATGACATGGCATCAAATACTTTCAAAAAATAAATTTAAATAAATCAAATAAATTGTAGAAAATCATAGAAATAGAATAAAAATATCTAAAAATTTGGAGAAATGTGTAGAATCTAAATACCATAATTTTATGTGCATAATTATATGAAAAAAATATATATTTGTCCTATAATATCTTTTATTGATTAAATAGTTTGAGCTTTTAAGGAAAATAAGTCTGGCTTGTAGGGAAAGGAGAAAACTAAGAGAAATATAGGGAAGTTATCTTTACCTTTTAATTTGCATTTTAAATTCAAATTCAAAGTTAGTTTGACCATTTAATTGTAATTTACAAAATTAAATTCAACATTCAAAATAGCATACTTACCTTTTGTATTTTTTTTATTTTCTACTAACAAAATTTTTCTCAATTCTTAGCTTTTTTAAATCAATAAAAGACACTCTTCAACAAAAAAAAGCATATAAATACATATACAAACATTATAATTTTATTGAATATTTGGATTCTACGTATTTTTCTAAATTGTTTGGTATTTTTATATGATTTTATTGAGGTTCCTATGTTTTTATAGAATTTATTAAATTTTGTGAATTTATTTTGTAGAAAAAATGCTGACTAGGATGACATGTCATCCAAAACCATGGTGGTTATTTGACCGGTTTTGATAGTTGAGGGAGGTTGGATGCCTGGTTTTAGAGTTGAGGGGGCAAATACAAACTTTTGCAATAGTTGAAATGGGTAAAGTGGACTTCTTCCAAAAAGAAAAGAGTCGTGGGCTAGCCCAGACGGCGTCCGACAGAGAGTATAAATCGTGCTGAAATTTGTGGGGGCATTTAGGTGGGTTTCTCTCTCTAGAAGTCTCACAAAGGGATATTTGGGTATTTTTAGAAGTGGTGGACTACGGAAACCGAGTTTTCGAGAATTCGCAAAGATCCGGCATAGTCCGAGATATTCGAACCCCTTTTGAAATCCGACGAAAAACAGAAAATAACCCTAACTACTCCTAATCTATACGTGACCTCATCTCTCGCCCGGTCACGTACTTGAAATCTTGGAGCAGCTCGGAAAAATTACGTCGCTTCGAATTAGGGTTTGTAAAAGCGCCGAGTCTTCGCTAGGGTTCCGAGAAGTCCAAAAACCCCCTAGCACTTTAATATTAATTAATTTGTCATCAATGCCACTAATAAAAATTAGGGCTCAACGATGCTCACAAAGTTCATTAGTGTGGGCCGTGCCTGGGCCGGCACGGTTCGGCCTCGGCCCGCCGTGCTCATGGGCCGTGCCGTGCCCAGATTTGGTCACCCGTGCCAGCACGACACGGCACGGTTGGGGTGGCCGTGCCGTGCCAGCCCGGTGCCACGTCGGCCCGAGGCACGACGGGCCCGTGCCTTGCCGGCACGGCACGGCCCAACTTCCAGCTCTAGTCACAAACGGGCACCAAGGAAGCAAACCACACGATGTGAGTATCGTCCATCGTAACGGAGACCTGGCCACGCTTGTGTCAGTTGTGTGTACCGTGAAGCTGCCCGACGCGCCTCGCACCCGGCAGTGAGCCGAACGGCGCGCGCCGCCGCATCCTGCACCGTGCCACGCTTCCGTGAGCCCTGCCGCGCTTTGCCGTGCCCGTGCCACAGCAACCAGGCAAAACCCTAGCCTCTTAGCAGGCAGAACCGGACCAAAGCAGGCCATTAGCAGGCTGGATGGAAGGGAAAAGGGGAGGAACGTGGACGGGCCGACCGGAAAGGCCACTCACCAAGCCATTATCACCAAATAAAAAAGAAAGGAAAAAAGTTCCCTTTGCCACCTTCAACTATTGCAAAACTTCGGTTTTATTCTCTCAACTCTAAAACTGGACATCCAACCTCCCTCAACTATCAATTCCAATCAAAATACCCCCCACACACCAAAAACCACTATGGTTTTAGATGACATGACATCCAATATTTTAAAAAACAAATTCAAATAAATCGAATAAATTGTAGAAAATCATAGAAATATAAAAAAATAGAATAAAAATATCTAAAAATTTGGAGAAATATGTAGAATCCAAATACTATAATTTTATGTGCATAATTATATGGAAAATATATTTGTCCTATAATATATTTTGTTGATGAAATAGTTTGAGCCTTTAAGGAAAATAAGTCTGGCTTGTAGGAAAAGGAGAAAACTAATAGAAATACAGGGAAGTTATCATTACCTTTTAATTTGCATTTTTAAATACAAATTCAAAGTTAGTTTGACCTTTTCATTGTAATTTACAGAATTAAATTTAATATTCAAAATAGCATACTTACCTTTTGTATTTTTTTATTTTCTACTGACAAAATTTTTCTCAATTCTTAGCTTTTTAAAATCAATAAAAGACAGTCTTCAACAAAAAAAAATGCATATAAATACATATACAAACATTATAATTTTATTGAATATTTGGATTCTACGTATTTTTCTATTGTTTTGGTATTTTTATATGATTTTATTGAGGTTCCTATGTTTTTCTACAATTTATTAAATTTTGTGAATTTATTTTGTAAAAAAAATGCTGATTAGGATTTTATTGGATGCCCGGTTTTAGAGTTGAGATGGCAAATCCTAACTTTTGCAATAGTTGAAATGGGTAAAGTGGACTTCTTCCAAAAAGAAAAGAGATCGTGGGCTAGGAGAAAAGAAAATGGGTCGCAAAATTCACATTACGAACCTTGAACATTTTGAAAATTATTGAACATTTGCTCGAATAACGAATTTGATGCAGATACCCCTGAAAATTGCAGAATTATGAATTGACATTTTCTGGCTATTTAGCATCTCGAGAATTGTTATTTTATTACTATTTTTGCCGTAGTAGTTTAATTAAATTTCGTTAATTACTTATATAATTAATTTAAAATTAATATATTGAAAAAGCGAGAAATTATTAGTGATCCATGTCATGCACTGCTATTTGGATTATGTACAAGTAGTCTTATGCGAAAACATTTACATCATGTAGATGTTAGACATAGTCAGCTATGAGTTTGAAGTAGTTGCCCCTAAGGCCAGAATTACCTCACTTAGCATTTTAAAACGGACTTTCACCTCTAAGAAAAATAATCATCAAGCACTACACTTCATCGGGCACTAGTTGTCCCCCACTTTAAAGAATGAATACATGGTTGAAGAAAGTGTTCCTGAGTTTTGGACTGCACTATAGCAGTGGTTCGAAAAACTCTAATACACTATACTACCATAAGCACAACAGGGTTGGTCACGCTTGAGATTTCCGGACTACAAAACTATGGCCAAGTATAATTTAGCATTGTATTGCATTAATTGTCACAAGTCTGAAAAGATTTAGAAGACAATTTCTACCCTTCACCCTAGTCTAGTTGAGAGTGCCCGCACCTATCTTCAAGGAAACTATAAGGAACTATAATACCTATGGTGACCTTATTGACATGATGCAAGTTGAGGAATCCCAAGAAAACGTTCTCAAGAAGTACTATGTCTCTCGGGTACCAAGTAAAGTCATTGAATTTAATGCAGGAGAAAATCAGGCTAGGAAGCCCAATCGCAAGAGAAAGAAGAGCAATGACAATAAGGGTGATAAGGAGACCTATAAAAAGAAGAAATTTGGTATGCAAAAGCAAGACAAAAACTGACACGCTTGTTGTATGGTCGGCACAACCAAACGTGCTTTAAGCGTGGCGAATAGGGGCATTGGTCCAAAATCTGCCAAACATCTAAGCAGGCGATCTAGGGCTACCAAAAAAAATTCTCCTCTTCTCTCTCCCCCATTTCTCTTCTTCCTCTCACCTTCCTCCAACTTCTCCCTCTCTCTCTCCCTCCCCCACTGCAACCCGATCTCCTCCTCCCTTCTCCCAACCGGCTAGCTGCCCTCCTCCTTCCATGTTGGCCGATGCCTGTCCTCCCCAAATCACACCGAGATCCCCATCTCCTTTGTCCTCACCCAAGCTTTGTCCTCACCCAAGCTCCCTTCTCCTCTTTCGGCCATCATGACCGACGACAAGTTCAAGCACTGCCAAATCCGATGGAAGTCCCTTTCCCTTTCTCTATCTATCTATCTCCCTCCCTCCCTCTATCTATCTATCTATCTTTGACTGGCAACATCCACCTCTCATCCCCATCCCCTCTCTCTTCATCAACAGTTCAATGTTTGCATCTGTCATTCTTGTGTTCCTCTGCTTCAAGTTCGTCGTGCTCCTTTGCGCGCCTTCCATTGGCCTCTGCCTTGATCTCCATCAAGGTGGTGGCAGTGTTTGTTAGTGACAAGATAAAAAATCCATCGGTGTCAAGCTCCTCCACCTTCACTATGTTTTGACCTACAACTATAGTTGCGATGACGAGCTCCAATGGCCTCCACCACTTCAAGGTCTTTATCACCTACGACAAGCTCAGGTAGCTCTAGCAAGGAATAATTAGGGGAGGATTGGAACACCGATAGTGAGGTGACGAGAAGAGATGTTGAGTCGACGAGAAGAGATGTTGCGTCGCTGTTCCCGAATGTGATGGCTAGAGAGACTTACATATAGACCCCACGTGCCATGTCACATGCTACATGTTAGCTTGCATGCCATCGTGGTATGACCACCTCCAAAATTGTCCTTAAGGGTTATTTGTACCGGTTTGAAGTTTGAGGGTGGAGGAGAAAAGACCTGTTTATATAGTACACAAAGCATGATATATAAATAGGCCTTTTTCCTATTTTCCTATTGAAGAGAAAGGTATGCAACCATTTAAGACTATCAAGTGGACGGTGTGATCATATGTTGTTTTGGGCTTCGCCGTCACGTATTAAGCCCAGAAATGAAGCTGCTAGTTTACCTAGGGCCATCCGTACATATTCATTGGTACGTCGATTGGCGAGATCGGCATGCTTAATATTGAGGTGAGTTTTACTATAGCAATTTTTGTTATTTTTATATAGCCTACATGTTGTAATAATTTGTAATGATTTTTTTCATGGCTTTCAGTAGTTTTTCTTAAAATTGTAAAACTGTTTTCTAAATTTTTTTTAGAATTATTAGATTTTTTAGGATTATTTTTGCTACAGTAAAATTGAACTTTATTCAATGCTAAAACAAACAATGCCATCGATGGCCTGCGGAGCAAGCTGCAAAAGTGTTAGCGAACGCAATTGGGCTTTTATCATCTACGTGAGCCACGCCTTACATGGATGTCTCGGTTGGGTCAACATACAAATGCGGCCTGTTTGGTCCAGCCCATTAGTTCGTAATTTTCTTGTTACAGATTGAGCTCGATAAGCTTGAGCTTAATGAATGTTGCTGACCTGGACTTCGTGAGGTATTATTATTTAGAGTTTTTTTTTGAGACGTTTCTATGATATAAAAATCTCTAAAAATAAATTACATTTTTAGACAAATAAACGTAAGCCATTTTAAATTTTGAACAGGTAAGCAGGTGTTCCATTTTTTTCCTTTTCAGCAAAAGTTTTTCTGCCAAATTTCAATTACAAATGGTACTTGTTAGTATTACCGACTCAGCTGATCCAAGATATCACATGCATATGGAGCCCTCGAGGAGACCGAGTTGGGCTTGAACTTCGCATCCACGCACGTTACCTCTTGCTGCCATGATCATCACAATTCACAACATCCAGAGACTTCGGCATGATAATCATCAGCTCACGGGAAAAATGCCTAGATTAAAAATCATGTGGTTGTTTTGCTTAAAAAAACATGTGGTGAAATGTCCAGACATGTATACCCGGGATTGGAATCCACTGAGATTGCTTAAACGTATCGTTTGAATTTACCTCGTGCAAACACAAGATTAAACACTAATTCAGTAGATAGAGGATGGGCGAAGAAAAGGAATATTTACTCGAAGTGGAACATAGTAATAGAAAAGGCTAATATATTTCTAGGTCTTTCTATTCATCAGTCACCTAAAATTGCTATGATTTTAGTCCATTTTCTAGACTGTTGAATCTCAATCTAGCGGTTCAGATCTATCCCCGTCTCTCTATATGCCCCCTAGACCCCCTTCCTCCTCTGATCCTCTCCTCCTCCTTCGGCTTCCCGACTCCGCCGACCCCACCCCTCTTCCCCTTCTCCCTCGCCGGCACCGCCTCCAGCCTCCTTCTCCCTCGCTGGCGCCATTTAGGGATGCAAGTGGGTTGCTTTGCGGGTATCCGCGAGACCGCTTGCTTCATTAACTAAGCATTGTGAGGCTTAGTGTATTTTAGTGAAGTAAGCGGTCTCGCAGGTATCAGCAAAGCATCCCACTTGCATCCCTAGCGCCATTCCTCTGCGCTCCTCCCCCGTCTACTCAGCCGCAACCCGCTGCCGGCGGCACTACCACCGTCTTGCCCCTCTACCCACCGCCGAATCTCCCCCGCCCACCCTAATCCGAACAACTCCGATGCAAATCCTCCCTCCTCCATCACTCAAGCCGCCTTCACCCCCTCTCCCCTCTCACTACTCTGGTGATGTCGCCACCGCCCTCGCCTTCACCCTACCACATGTATCGCCGGTCTGCCGCCTCCCGCATATAAATAATTTTTTATCCAGTTCGTTTAATCGCTATGGGATGTTACATGAACGAAGTGTGGTTCTTTTTAAAAGAAAATTGACCTCAGTGACATCCATTTCGCACGCTTCGTCACAAATGGCATTAAGCTCGACCACCTTGAGTTGTACACCATCGAGCACGCAAATTTATGATCTCAATGACATTCTTCCTATTTCCCCAATTTACTGTTGATTTACCACATTTAACTCCCATGATTTGACTATTTTACCCCTACGGCTCAACGTTGGGACAACCCCTCTTCTGTCGAAGTTGTCGCACCGACCTCGCCTTCGCTACATCTATTCCGTTGCCGCCGAGTTGGGCCGGCGCCGCCTCGTCTTCCCCGTCACCACCACCGTTCTCCAGCGTCGCTGTCGCCGTTGCTCCAGCCCTACAGCCACTGTGCCCCTTCGCTCCTCTACTCCTGTTTTCCCGCTCCGCCGCTCCATCGGGCCGGTGCTACCATGCTGACCTTGCTTCCTCATCGTTGCCATCGTGCCGCCCAGGCAAGAAGCAGGGGCAAAATAGTCAAGCCACATGAGTAAAATACGGTAAATCAATAATAAATTGGGGAATAGGAAGAATGTCACTGAAATCAGATATTCGCGTGTTCAGCGACCGACGATCAAATTTAATGTTATTTGCGACGAGGCGTACGAAATGGATATCACTGAAATCAGTTTTTATTAAAAGGCAGAGCACGTAATCCCTTCTAAAAGGGGCCATTGTGATAGGAAATTAAGCTTCACAAAGGCACGCGTTTCACTCCCCCACAGTAATTCCTACCTGATCATTTCTTCCATCGGAACAAGCAAGGATCTCCTTCATGATGCCACGCCATGCCAGCATCCAGCCTGATCATTCGCTCCGTCAACCGATCGACCTAGCACGCAGCTCCAACCTCGAGCACACCCATATGCATGAAAAGGAAATCGCGGCGCCTTCTCCGATCACATGCCCAGATCATGCCGCCGCGCCGTGCGTGCTCTTCCCGTGCGGACGCGTAGCGAAAACCATATCTCAGCGACGTGATGCTTTGCCGGAAGCGACGAGCGCGATCGAGCTCGGAGTGAAGCTCGAGAAGAGGATCCATGGCGATTGGCTGGCCATGAATGATAGCCGTCAGGCCAGTGCATGTGCTCATACGCTGCTGCTGGCGATCACATTTCGGAGGCAAATCTGGTGTCTGGATTGTAAATTTGCTTCGGCGAACTTTTTTTAAAAAAAAGCTTCGGCGCTTCGAATTAACCCAATGTAAAGCTACGCCACATTCCATTCAGTTCTGTAGGATCCATGGATCTTCCCGATTGGTAGTCAATGGCTTTTCCTGCTGCATACATGGTTTAGTTCACGAAAACTTGGTGGCACGTAGCAGTATAAGTTCCTCCATGGCACTAGCGGCGGCTCCCTCTCCCACTAGCTTCTCCTCCTCCTCTCCTCAGGTCCATGGTTGGCTAAGCCGCCAAGGCATCGGTGGGTCGTATCGAGGCGAGCACGTAACCCTGATGCAATTCAGGTTGGGTTGGGTCCACACTTCAGACAAGCCCAGACCCAATCCGTCGATATATCTATCCATTCTTTGTATTTTTATCCTTCCTATCAGATTCTCTATCCCCGTAAATATGTAAAGTAGAGATTATTTGAATACAGGGTCAAGAGAACACTAATTTAATTTGAGACCGTCTAACACACAGTAGCCTTTGAAACATATGAAGAGAAAGCACGTGTATTTAACAAATCTACATAGTAATAAAGTGTAAAAAAATGATAATTGATAAATATAAATTTCATACTAGAACTGCACCATGGTAAAACAATGCAATTTTGGTGTTATTGCAGCATAATTTTAAAGTGACAGATAATTAAGAAAAATTTAGACGCACGTGAATTAGCAAATTTGATTAAATTTAGGTTTTGAGAGGGAAACTATGCACCCTAGAAAAAGAGACGGGCTCTGTAAGAGTAATAATGGTATTGAGAATCTCTAATATAGAGATGGTTCCTTCTAGAAACTCATTTATATTGAGATGTTTGGCTTTTGAAATTTGAATCTCTCGGTGGATTAGGTGTTGTTTGTTTCAGCCTTTCAGGTTAAAGTTGAGTTAAGTTTTGATGTAGCAAATTTGTAACCCCTCAAAAGACGTTTTAAAGAATTCAAAAGGTTATGAAAAAATTATTTTACGAACTCTAAAAAGAACTATTTAAACCCCTACAAAAATGACTATAAAATATTACATCGTTTGGCTTATACAAAAATAATAAATTTTCATTTAATTAAATTTAATTTAGACTGAAACAAACAAGGCCTTAGCTGTAGAAAACATAAATACAAAACTAATGAAACCGATTATTTAGGTGTTTGAATAAAAACATTTTTAAATTTACAAATTTTGGAATCCATTTAAAAAAATTAAACCCTAAAAATCATATTTTGGGATTTTAAATCCTAAATATTTTTAGTTCAAAATTATGAAATACGCATTTATTGTCCATGCATGGCCACAAGTGCATAACAGGCCCACGTGGCAGGTGACATGGTAGTCCATGTCACGAAACCGCCTTAAAAACTGCCCTTTGGACCTAAATGTAACAGTTTTGTTAGTTGTGTATTTATATGAACAGACAGGATAAGTTTATGGACCAATGATGCCCTGTTCTTTTGAGCTGATCTGAACGGATGAACGGCTGAATTTCTGAAATGACTGAACTTCGAGAGCTTCTCGAGATAGTCTCGAGATTCGGATACATTTCGTTTGACTTGCTTTTTAAAGCGTTAGAACCCACCTTCAAAATAGCGAAAAAATGGATTAAAAAAACTCAAAGCATATGTGTTTTTAAAACGTAGATAAGTCGTTAAGCTGTTAAGCTGAAATGAACTGGGCCGTAATTTACTCAAAAAAAATATTATGACCATTTGGACAATTTTCTATTTTCCTTTCAAATGTCTAGAATACAATAGGCTAGCATCAGTGTAAATTGCAAAATGCAACCAACCAAAAGTGTAACGTTTGATCAGTAGCTAGCTCATGTGCGAACCAAACACAATGCAAACAGCCAGGAGACCTGGAGGTGTATCATGTGTTGTAGCTGTACGTACGGTGCACCACTGGGAATGATTGGTCTCCAAGACGCTTAATTCGTGTTGATTAATTATTTGGGTGCTGCAGCAATAGCGATATCTTCTTTGAAACCCGTGTGGCTGTGTATGCCGCAGCTTAATTATCACTGATTGAGCGCTGCTCTTTACTATATTGCTGATCAGTGATCCATTTGTGGCTTTACATGCGTCAAAGGATGCTGCTTTCGCCGTGCATGCATGCAGTGTTGCCCGAATAGTCTTATGCACGCACTGTTGCCCGAATAGTCGATCTCGTGGCAAAAAAGGTGAAAAAACCAAGAAATTTGTTCTCCCTGTGGATCATTAGGGAAGGACATGCATGCATGGTACAATCTTCTGGTGATCTCTGCCAAAGTGCCAAGCAAAGTCATGAGGCTGAGCAGTGAGCACAGCGTTCTTAGTGCTTCCAGTATCCTTCCGGCAGATTCTCTTCAGGCCAGAATGCGAGCTCGACGATCACTGTCTCCAGCAGCTCGAGGATCAAAGCAAGCTTGGAGATAGTGGTCATGGTTCGAGTTAAAACTAGCTCGGTTCTTTTCAGCTTAACAGCTTAACGTCTTAACAGCTTAACGAATTATCTATGTTTTGAAAACACATATGCTTTGAGTTTTTGAGTCCGTTTTTTCGCTGTTTTGAAGGTGGATTCTAACGCTTTAAAAAGCAAGTCAAACGAAATGTATCTGAATCTCAAGACTATCTCGAGAAGCTCTCGAAGTTCAGTCATTCCAGCCGTTCATCCGTTCAGATCAGTTCAAAAGAACATGGTCTAATTTTTTTTTTAAAAAAAAAACTCTTTTACGGTACATCGATCAGCTCGATTAGCTAGCTCAGATGGTATATTACGATAGTCCATTTTAGATCTGGTTGTGCAGGTGAGATGTCCATGTATTTTGAATCGCATGCTTTGATTCCATACTTGATTGCACCACAAGGAAAAATGTGATAATTAATTATAATACTAAATATAATAGAGTATATAGAAAATGGAGCTAACTGAGGAGACAAAGAATAGATTTTTTTTAAAAGTAACAGGTAGGGAAGCTACCTTCTATTTGAAAAGTAGAAGAAATACAGGGGAGGAGGAGCAAAGGGGAGGAATGTACACACGAGGACCCGGCGGCCCTAGGGCGGAGGGCTAGCAAACCTATGTTCCAATAGACAATCTAGTAATAGCTGATCCCCACAAGTGGAGATCATATTTAATAAGATGGATACTGGTCATTTTACCAAATGAAAGATCCTGAAATTACACTCATGCCAAATGTTCTAGAGGGTTGCTAGAATGATAGCATATCTCCTTGGTCTGCACAGACATAGGTGACCAGCATACAGCTAGCCGGGTCGAGGATAGGGGTTGGAGCCAATTTGCGACACTCTACCACACTTGGCGGAATGGCGGTTGAAGGGGCATTCTAGAAACAAATGGAGCACAGTTTCCAAGTTCCTTTCATAGAGAGGGCGGGAATAGCAATTAGGCAGCTGTCGGCGGAGAAGCGTGTCGGCTGTGAGAATACGGTGATGCAACACAAGACAAGCGAACAATTTGCATTTGAATGGTATCTGCGGTCTCCAAATAAGTTCACGCGGTGGAGAGAGAATATTGCCACCAGTGCATTGTAGCACATAAGCTGATTTGACGAAGAAAATGCCATTAGAGATGAAATGTCAAATGATCTTATCCTGGACACCAGTGTGTGACTGGACTAGAGCATGCTCTTTCCAAAGGTTGATGAACTCCAACAGCAGGGAGGGCTCGAGGCAGAGATTCAAATTTCAAGAAGATAAAGGCATCGATGATGGTGCTATTCTTCCTGGTATAGATGACAAAGAGTCCTGATGCAATATCCTTTGGAGGCCTACCCCTTAACCAGTTGTCATGCCAAAAAGCGGTCGAAGCCCCATCTTCGAGAACAATAGAAGTGATTGACCAGAACAAGGATAGGTCACCGGGGGGGAAGGGGTTAATGTGCTGACCCAAGGTTTAGCAGGAGAGGCCTTCTTGTGCCAGAGATTGGATAGATTTTTGGTATGTCACAAACTCACATCCTTAAAAAAGAATCTCGTCCCTTAGATTTACGCATTCAAAAGAGATGGGGAAATTTTTCTAAGTGGTCTAATTGTAATTATGGAACTTATATAGCTCCGGGTTTAATATAATTGCGAAATTAGCAACTACATTAGCTGCTTGGCTTTGTCAGGATGATATTAGATGTTTTGATCATAGTCCTTGCATTCTGATGATTAGGAGATTATCTAAGAATTTCTTCTTTAGCATTTGGATTCCTATGTCTTTAAAATTCTCCTCACCGGGTGAAAGAACAAGGTTTTTGAAAGGAAAGATCTTTGGATGAAACTTTTGGAAATGGGATGCATTGAAATCAAGAGTGTGATGTCAGGATTGGGACAAGGTTACCTAGGATCACTTCAATTGCTATTTCCGCATTATGAGTCATACTTTAACATGCTTGAACACTGAAGAACTATTATCAGTCTTAACATGCTTTAACATGCTTCCACATTAAACTGTTTTACCTTATGGATTTTAAATTGTTTTTCAAAACATTTTACACTGAAGACCTATTATCAGTCATGATGTGATTAACTTGTCCATGTGATTTAACTTCAGTGGTGCTATGTATAGTAATTTAAGAACTTTACCTTATGGATTTTAAATTGTTTTTCAAAACATTTTCGAGAGGTTTGATCAGATCTGATTAACAATCTCCACGATTTGCTTATCTTTAACCTAACTGAACTTAATGCAATACCACTTTTTCATAAAAGCATGAATTAATAATGAACAGAATATGCATCAATCAGCCCATGATACAACTTCATATACCGAAAACATGGTCCATCAATGTTTTGATTTTAAGAACTCTACAGAATCTGTCCAACTTTACCACTAGAGTGATCAATAATATGAATAGACAAAAAGTTGTACTTTCTGTTTAGATTAATTTAAGTTTTCAATGTTCGGTAATCGTAACATCCTCGGACCCCCGCTCAATAATCGTAGGGATTGTATGTTTTTTTCTAGAAAATATCTTGCTAAAAGTTGGTAAAATTTTGGGTATGTCACATCAGGGCAATGATGTATAGTTATGGCAAGTCCAACTTAGGTGGAGACTGGAGAGAGGCAGAAGGTCCGAGAGGGGAGGAATGAGAGAGGGAATGAGGAGAGAGAGTAAAAAGGAGGCATGTCCAAACCAACTGAAAATTTTGCCACATTAATGTCCGTGCTAGAAAGATGTCTTAAGATCTACATATAAGTCGGTCTTGTACTTGACACCTTAAATTAAAATTAAAAGTACTGCTGGAAATTTTTCATTTTTGTATAAGCCAAACTGCGTAGTATTTTATATCCATTTTTTTTGTAGAGTTTTAAGTGTTTTTTCTCATTATTTTAAAAGTAATTTTTTAAATTCTCTGAGTCCTTTTTTTGAGAGGTAAACCTCTTATAGATTGTAATTTTTTGGTTGAAAAAGAACAAGATCATAATGACACAAATATGATCTTCGCATTGAAACAGTGACAAATTTACGATTTTAAAATAAACAAATGCAATTCTCATATTTCTAAAGATTATGGTGGTATGTATCCAACCCTAACCCTTTCTTTTAGCGGGCAATAATATCTCGATGTTCTTGCTCATTTGGACACTCGCCAAGGCACGCTTTGACTGTATCCATGCCACGGCACATCATTGTTAGGTAGGATCTCCATTTCTACACGCAGACATGACAAAAACTAATCGATTCCTGCAGCGCCTCGTCCCTGCGTCGGCAAAACAAAATCGGATCCTCCAGGAAACGTCGGTGTCCCAAGTTCCAACCATGCCATTTTCAGATACACTTTTGGGTCACGACTTGACTTCCTTCGAGAGCTCAACTCAAATAGAAAGAGAAGCAACGTCCCAATGAAACAAACAAGTCGGCACTTGGCACAATAGCTTATCAGCTTAGGTCCCACTAGCGTGGTTGCTCTCTTGAAAAAAAATGGACCGAGAGAGCTGCATGAAACGTTTATCGTTTAGACGGAGCTTCGATTCCAAAGATTGGAAAATTTTTAACAAGTTAGAGTTTTGTTTGGTTTTTTAGGGGTTAAAAGATATGCCCAATGCTGATAGCTAGCCACTCAATTTTTTTACTAAGTATTGCTCTATTCACAATAACTATTCATTTTTACTGTGTTGGATCACAAGTGTGCCATCCTTCGGTATGCCCTACTGCGTGGAAATCTAAAGCGGCTGAAATTCGAGTGTTTTGAGAATGCTGACTCTCCAGGGAGCCAAACACGGTATCGGTATTTGCTCGAAAAAGGATTTTGCTTCTATATTTTAAAAGGCCGTTATTTTTTGTGCGGAAGTCACGTAGAACTCATATATATAGTTAGAATTTTTTTTTCTAGTCATGACATCGCACTTAAAAAGTTCACAATTTTAAGAATTTGGCCAGAGCAGCTTGGCTCGTGATCTGTATGTGATCTGTTTTTGAAAGTAACGTACTTAAGATGATGACACTACCAAGTGTCTTGTGTTAAAGCATGTGAAGCCAGAAGCGAATGTAAGCTTTCGCCTTTGGTTATCTCGATCGGCAAGGTGGCAACTGATAACAGCTACGGATCCTAGCATATCAAGGGCGTGATCAATCAAGAACACATTGTAATCTTAGTCAGTTAGCATTTAGCAAGCACAGAGTAAGCATAGGATTCCTAGCCAAAAGATCAGCTTGTCACTTCCTAACCTGTCCAGCCCTTCATCTCTGCATCAGTCGCCGATTGAGATATCCAAGGGCGAGAGAAAGCTGTGGATCCTGCAATATCAAGTCAATCAAGGGAACCATTGGCGACGTATCCTCCTCTTGCACGCTGATTCATTCGCTTGATCCAGAGCCTAGGAACTGTAGTTAATTATTCCATCAGTAGCTAGCTAGCAGTCACGACTAATGACAGACTAAGGTCCTGTTCTTTTGAGCTGATCTAACGGCCGAACAGCTGAACGGATGAAATGACTGAATTTCAAGAGTTTCTCGAGGTAGTCTTGAGATTTAGATCCATTTCATTTGACTTGCTTTTTAAAGCGTTTGAACCCATCTTCAAAACAACGAAAAAACGAATCCAAAAACTCAAAGCATATGTCTTTTCAGAACGTAGATAAGTCGTTAAGCTGTTAAGCTGAAAAAACAGGGCCTAAATAACTAATCTGCGACAAAGGCAATTCATTTCCAATACAATATTTTACTCTCCGCAAGAGCTTTGGTTTGTAAGTCATCACCTTGTGCCATAACTTGCAGCTCAAATTGATTTTGATACGACCCTTCGATCTTTTCGATCTAGCAATTTAAATTGATTTTGATATTTTTTATACTACCATGTTAATATTTATGTTACAACGACAATATTTTTTTTTGTGAGATGTTTAGATATAAATTATACTACAATCCTAACATATTTGTGAATATATAAAAGAGCTATCTTCCATGGTTCTACTAAGAAAATATTGTTTTAACCAATTTTAAGGCACAATAGAATTAGAGCTTTTTTACGATACACATTGGTAAATATATTAGAATGATACTATAATTCAGGTCTGATTGATTGCCATTTAGAGAACCTCCCACACAAAAACATTTTAGTATTACAGTATAAATGCTACGACAGTAGAATAAACAAAACAAGATCAAGATCATGAGTCGTTAGATTAAGAGTAATGAGTCGTTGATATTCATTTATGTGTACCAAGGAAATCTTTTTTTTACCATGGGCTCCGATTATGAACAACAATGGACGGTTCGATCTGGATCGACTACTTTTGCGTTTGGAGGAGGAATACGAATGACTGGGATAGATTGAAGGGATGAGAGTTTCTTCTTCCATTTTTTGATTCTCTACAGTGAATTATCTGATTTGATACTTCGCTAATATCGTCCATAGCTTTAAGACATAAATGGCTGACCTAATTATGAATAATAGACGAGTATGATTAGTGTTAGAGTATATTGGGCCTTTGGGGGTGGCCCATCTCATGTACTATAAATACTTCACCCAAAGAAATACAACATATCAATTCCGCAAAACTCTATTCTCCAATATGATAGAGCCTGTTTTCCTAACCCTAATTCTACCCTAACCTCGCTGCCGCTGCAGCCCCTCCCATGCATCCGCCGTCACCGGCCATGGAAGTCTCCTCTGGCGGCCTCTCCTCCTCCATGGCCCTTCCTAAGGCGTCGGCGATGTCCTCCTCGGAGGCACCGCTCGCTGTCCCAGCAACGAGCATGTCAACGACGGTGACCAACACCTCTCCTCTCCTGGTCACCTCGCCGATTGATGCCGCCCAACTCGCTCTCGCCGCTGCGGCCCAAATCGAAGCCGCCATGGCTGTGCTTCCCCCCGAGATTCGCGCAGCCCTCACTGCCGCTGGCCTCGTCATCCCCACCGTCGGCATCTCTGAGGAAGGGGTGCAAACCTTCTTGGGTGGTTCTGGCACTGTCTTCGCCGCCCCTTCTCACGGATCTGGTAGTCCCGCCACCACCGGCCTAGGCAATGGCGCCGCTAGCTTCGCCCCTCCCGCTGCTTGGCATGGCGACCTCGCGGTCGCCCCTCCCCTAGCTGTCGCCACTGCCTCTGGACTGGCGTCGGCAACCATGGTGTTCACCCGGCGTGCATCGGCCTCACAGGTGGCCCCCTCTCCGCCGCCGCCGCTGCGGGCCTCCCTGTCGCCGCCGGCTTCCCCTTGCCGTGGGCTGGCTCGGGCGGCTCAGCCCCCTCCTGGGCGCCCGGCTCGTCTCCTCCAGCCGGCTCAAGCCACCCAAGGGCGCCCGGGTCGACTCCTCTAGCTGGCTCGGGCATCTTTTGGCCGCCAGGCTTGGCTCCATTTGCTCACTTCGGCTCTGGTGGACCACCTGCTACTGGTCCTTATGCTGGCTCAGGCGGACCACTCGGAGCCTACCTCAACTACTCTTCGACGGAACCCCTTGTCACCGTTCCCGAGATTGGTATTGGTCTCGGCACCCCTGTCAAAGACCATGATACGGTTGCTGCACTTCATGCTCAAGCCATCACCATCACCAGTGTGGCGTCGCTCGTCCCGGTCGTGCTTGACCTCAACAACCCCAACTACCACCGATGGTGCTGGCTCTGTCTCGTGACACTCAGCTGCTACGCCTTGGCGGATCACGTCCTCTCTCCAGTTAGCAACTTTTTCGACCCTGCGTGGGCCCGTATGGACTACGTCGTTCTGTCATGGTTGTACGGTCGCGTCACGCCCGACCTTCTTTAGGTGGTCATGACCGTCAATGCCATGGCCCGTGACAAGTGGGCCAGTCTCGAGGATCAATTCCATCGGAACCAGGAGACGCACATCCTCTACACCGAGGCGTCGTTCCACACCCTTTCTCCGGGGGACCTCTCCATCACTGACTACTATCGCCGTCTCCGGAGCCTCGCCGACAACCTTGTGGATCTAGGTCAGCCGATCAATGACCGAACTTAGGTCCTCACCATGCTTCATGGGCTGAACGAAAAATGTTCGGTTCAGAAGCAAATTATTGAGAACAAGACGCCCCTTCCAGACTTCGGCCATGCTCGATCCCAGCTGCTTCTCTACGAGCTCCAACTCGGCTCTGCTTCTGCTGCTCCTTCCTCCACCCTTGTGACCATTGCTCCCCGTCCACCTTCCGGTACCTTCTCGGGCGGAAACAACCACCAGAGCAAGAACAAGGGAAAAAATAGAGGCAAGAACGGTGGGGGCGGAGGCAACGGTGGTGGGAAAGGCAGCAATGGCGGCAGCACTAGCCGCAGTGGTGGGACCGGGGGCCCTCCTGCGCCGTCCTACTACAACCGTTGGACTGGTACAGTCCAGCTCTGGTCTTTTCATGGCCCAGGCGTCCTTGGGTCTGCTCGTCCTTGAAGGATCGGGATGTCGCCTAGAGGGGGGTGAATAGGCATTACAAATTTTTCAAACTTTTAAAACGAAGCGGAAAAGGATATCGGATGTTCCGATGTTAATATTCGATAGTCCGATATTATATCGGACTATCCGATATCTACAGATTTAGGGTTTTTAAGAATCTCGCCCAAATCAAGGATACCACCTGCACCAAAATCAAATACACGGTACAAGAGAGAGTAATAGCACACACGAGGGAGCTAACCAACAACAAGTACAACCACAAATCAAAGTAAATCAAGCTAGTGGCAAGGGAGAAACCAAGAGTGAAGTGGAGACTCAAAGATTTGTTCCCGAAGTTCGGATTCTTGAGGGGATCCTACGTCTCCGTTGAGGTAGGCTCGGGCACACTTGAGCCCGGGTCTCTTTCAACCCTATCCCTCACCGAGGTCGCACCAAGACCCCATGGTTTTACTCCTTGATTCTTCCCTTCCAGAGGCGGAATCGGCCTTCACAAGCTCGCACGGCTCACCACACAAAGCACCGGTGGCTCGTGGTTGACTCCTAGCCGTCTAGGAGTCCTCAACCTCCAAGAGTAACAAATGCACACAAAGAACGAACTTGGAGATGAACTCAAGTACTCAAAGATCGACTTCTTCTCACTTAGCACTCACACCCTCTCCCAACTCTTCTCACAAAGAGGATCACTTAGATCTAGAGTGGAGAGGGCAAAAAGCTCTAGGTTGTTTGGAAGTTCTGCTCAAAAATGGCGTGGAAGGCAACACTTAGCCTGTGGGGAAGAGGGAGGCAATAAATAGCCTCACACAAAAACTAGCCGTTTGAAATTGACAGATATCGGATAGTCCGATGTTAATATCGGATAGTTCCGATATTTTTGGAGCTGGAGACAGAGAGGGGTCAATCGGACCTAACATCGGATAGTTCTGATCCATATCGGAACATTTCGATCCAACAACGGATAGTTCCGATATTTTTGAAGCTAGAGACAGAGAGGGATCAATCGGACCTAACATCGGATAGTTCCGATACATATCGGAATATTCCGATCCAACATCGAATAGTTCGATACACAACACACAGTCATTGACAGAAGCAGACGTAACTTTTGACTCCGAACTCCGATTTCGGCGATCTTGGGCTCTACGGAAAGCTAAGAACACGGGCTACACAACCTACAAGGTCTCACTACCTAAATCCCAAAGGATAGGAGCAGCAACCAAAAAGAAATCCATGAAATACCTAATACTCTCTTTCCGACACCAACACTCCTCTCTCTCGATCTCTCTCAAAGATTAATCACTTGAGCACCTGATACATATCTAAGCCATTCAATGTTGTATCCCTATTAATAGTACGGCAATCCTTAGACTTCACTTATAAATAAAACCATACAAGCTTTAGGATAAATCACTTGCTGTCTTCTTTCTTCATTTTGAGGTTCAACGATGTTGTTAGTCTTGAGCACCCTTGATGTATTGCGCATGATGACCTATAAATGTTGATAATGTCTTCGTCTTGTCAACCTTGAGTTGATTCACCTCATGAGACTGTCTCCCATTCAACTTTGCCTCGATCATCCTCCTTGACGATCATCCCGCCAAATCGACCTTGACTTAGTTCTCAACTCTTGGTGACATCGTCGTCTTGTTGACTTCGACTTAACAGTCATCCTTCAACGTCCCTTGGTCATCACACAAACTCATAGGACCTAATTCATTTCAAATCACTCGTGAAATACATTAGTCCAAAAGCTCAATAAATATGGATCAATTTGATATTCGTAAGCGATTAAGTGTCAAAGTGTTTCACTAAAAAAGCACAATACAAATGAAAACACTTTGCACAAAAAGATATCTACTAAGTGCGTCATAATAAATATGTGTTTGATCTATATGCACTAGAGAGATGATTTAATAATCACAACTTTAGTTAATGATGCACATGGGAATATATTAATGACTTACACATGTACAAATTCATATTTGAAATAAGAGAGAAGTTATGAACCAATTTAGATTAAACTTCACTAAATTAAGTGCATGTGCGAATATTTATGGAAAGCTTACATGCACAAAGCCATTTAAACACGGTGAAGTTTATCTAGTGCACCGATTAAAATGATCACTAATACATGACAAATAATACAAAAGATCTTATCGAGTAAGCAACATGTTCATAATATATTTATACTCAAATAAATATGACAAGATATGACGAGCATAAATCTAATCAACCAATAACATGTGCTTACATAAAAGTAGTTGCATACATCAATTAACAATCCATCTTATTCGCATAAATGAGACTATGAAAGATAAACAATCAAGTGTGTTAGTTTCATTGAAATGATTAGCATAAAACGTACCATTTAGAATGAATAGCTTGTCCACTCGACATATATGATTTCCATCTAAATAGGATGAGACTAAAGCAATCTTGACAATATACATATTAGTCTCATAGCAATAAACATATTTGAGGTATGATATTAAATAAGCATTAAACCAAATATGTCATTAAATGTGTTTGTCATTAATCACCAAAATCACACAAGGTCACTTGCACTTACAATCTTCCCCTTTTTGGTGATTTATGACAAACCTATTATCAATTGTAATAAATGACAATAAGACAATAAAAATCACTAATGCTTATAACAATTTTCCTTCTAAACAAAAGCACAACATATACGGGGCAATTGATAATACAACATTTCTCCCCCTTTTGGCATTAATCATCCAAAAAGTGAACAAAATTCAAAATATTTCTCCCATTTCAACAATTAACACAAATTATTTGGGAGGGCAAGGTATATCAAGAAAGGAGCAAACAATCGATAGTCAATCATGAGCTCCCCCTAAATCTAGGCAAGATATGAAATTAATAACACTCGATATTTAGGCAAAAGTAGAAACTAATCTCATTAAGCATTCATATCATGTCTCAAGAGTATAAGTGAGGATCAAGCAAGACAAAACAACGCTATCAATTCGAAATAATCAAAATCAGGTAGCAAAAAGATATAAGTGAAGTACAAACTCATGATCAAAATATATAAGTAATGAACAAGGGTATACCTCTTGGCAATATGAGTTACAAATTACATTTATCTCTTTTACAATGTGTCATCCATATCAATCACTATATTGCTAAGCTTGCAATGTTAACTCACAAGACATGTTAGATGTCACTTTAAAAATATGTAAATTGAAATTTAGAGGATACCACTTGTAAAAGAGATATGACTAGAAAGAGTAAATTGGCTAGATGTCATGAGAACATAACACCACTTGAACTTATAATAAATTAATAATTGATCATTCAAAAATTATTAAAAGATAACAATGAATATCAAGATCATTTATGAAGAGCATATGAGTATGGAAAACTATAAATATTATTCTATTATGAAATAGCTCCCATAAAACATTTAAATGTATGAAGGTGCAAAGAAATTAAAAGATACGGTGTCGAAAGAGTGTATGCCCCTTTATCGCCCATCTACCATATACTTGGATCGATCACGATCAATTCACACGGTCTTAGATCCCTCAGAGTATGAAACCTCTGTTCACATCCTTCATTCCACCATCGACATTGATCCTCCTCCGACACCCTGCACATGCATAGAAAAGCAAATGATTTCTGGGAACAATATCTTTCAACTTGACCCAAGTTAGTTGATGAATGTCCAATTACACTTTAACACTCTTCAAATTAAACAATTACAATGAGCAGTGTAAAACAAACAATTGATCGTAAAACCATTGCTCAAAAGCACAAATCATCAACATCGGAAAACTTTCTCTTGAGATTTTCTTCAAGATCTATGAACACCAAAAAATTATTTGAGTAAAGGAAAATTCCGAAAACTTCAAAATTGTGATGTTATACCAAATGTTTCGGGAAAAAGAATCATCGCCTTTATAAGACACCAAGTATGAAAAAGTACTCCCAATATATAAAATGTTAATGTTTTTAAATTTCAACTCAGCTCAACTTGAAATAGTCATAAAGTTTCAACAAACTCAGAGATATGAAACAATGTTAATGTTGTAATAAGCTGAAAAATTCAGGTTTGACATTCAACATAAGTTTCAAAATAGGGCTAAAAAGATGCTGCGCCATGGTTCAAAAAATTCTGAGACAATTTATATATGACGATCAACTATTGAGCATCAAAACTCATAATAAGTACTTTCTCAGATTATGAACCCATATGAAGATACAAAAATCACAAATCAGCCCAAAATATGTCCAAAACAGAAAAATTCAGCAAGTTTACCAAAGTGTGAAATAGCCAAAACTTGATCAAATATAGTCCAATGACCATGAAATTTTGTAGAGATGGTATATGGACTCTCAAGAAACTTTTTCAAATGGAATTTCTGTTAAATATCACTCCAATTAAGAAATAAGCCAAAGTAAACATTGGATGGTTGATTTAAGCACATAAGTCAAACAAAGTCAAAACTTTTGCAAATTAGTTCCAATAAATTTGATAATTTCCAGATCTGAACTAGATATGCAAGAGAAGATTTTACAATAGGAATATTCAATAATCCAATTTTATTTTGAGAACTATGATAAAATTTGCAACAAAGATATAGAAACACACATAGTTTTCACCAAATTCTCAAAATGCAACAAAAAGAGGTTAAGCATGGCGACTTGCATTTTTATGGCTTCATATGATCTAGATGTTTCAAGCCAATTGCACAAATAAATCCGCTCAAAGGTGACAGACTCAACCTTTGCAAGAAGTTGCCAATTTAGGAGCCAAAAGATAGAACATAAAATGTTTGAGAGTTACAATGTGGATTAAATGAGGTAACCATTCAATTGAAGGTTACAAGAGAGTGATACATCATTTTTGATACACTTTATGTTACAAAGTCATATTAAATGTAATTTGCTCCCCCTTAGTGTGATAATTCCAATAGAACACAAAATAATATAATCAATCGAAGAATGAAACATGAATATATCTTGTAATCTTAGACAGTACAAGAACAAAGACACAAAAGCAAGATAAGCCAAATTATCCATCCTTTATGGCATTAAAAAATCATGAAAACAATGCCATAAAAAGGATAAATAATTTCTCAATTTCAAAATTATTGCTCTTTATATATAGAGTCTAATTATTTCAAGAGTAAAAGGCACCAGCGGTCCATAAACTTTTCCCGCAGTGCCATCTAGGTCCACGATCTTCCAAAATGTAAAAGCGCATCCCTGAACTTTTCAAAGTGTGTCGTTTGGGTCTAAATTTCATCCGGACGACTAATCTTGCCACCGTGGACAGTCACGTGGCATTTTTATATTAAAAAATTCAGAAAACATTAAAAAGATCAGAAAATGCAAAAAAAATCAGAAAATCATTATAAAAATTGGAAAAATCATTAAAATCATAAAATTCATAAAAATCATTATAAAAATCATAAAATAATTATAAAATAAAAAAATCAATATAAAAATAGGAAAAATAATTATAAAAATCAGAAAAATTCGTAAAATCATTAAAAAATTTGAAAAATCATAAAACATAAAAATTCGTAACAATCATTATAAAATCAGAAAAATAATTATAAAAACAGAAAATAAATATAAAAATCAGAAAACCCATTCGTAATAACTTCGTATAGCATACATTATACGAAGTTATACGACCAGATGGTGCTCGGCACCATCCTCTCTACGCTGGAGCCGGACGTGCTCGGTCGAGTAATGTTCTTGGCAACAGCTGCTGAGGTGTGGGAAGCGCTTGAGCGCATGTTCTCCTCCCACTCCCGTGCACGGCTGATCCAGGTTCGGCGTCAGCTCGCTACTGCACGCAAAGGGTCTCAGTCCATGGCTGAGTATTTCAACCGGGTGAAAGGCTACGCTGACTCTCTAGCAGCGGCTGGACATCCACTCGATGAAGAGGAGGTCGGAATTTACATGCTTTCCGGCCTAGATTCTGAGCACGACCCTCTGGTGACATCTGTTGCCACCAATTCTGCTCAGATCACGCTCAATGATCTCTATGCTCATATGGTGAGCTTTGAGGTGCGTCAACAACAAAATCAAGCCGTCATCGACAACCAGGTCACGTCGGCAAACAATGTCTCTCGTGGACGTGGCTGGCACGGTGGACATGGATGCTGGCGCGGTGGTGACGGTCGTGGTCGCGGCAGAGGCCGTGGCAGCGGCCAAGGAGGCCGTAGCAACAACCATGGGGGTCGTAGCAACAGCCAGCATGGAGGATCACATGGCGACAGCGCAAAACCCACTTGCCAAGTGTGTAACAAAGTAGGACACACTGCTCTACGTTGTTACAACCGTTTTAATCATGCTTTTCAGGAAGAAGATTCTAGGGTGGCTGCCATGGCAAGCGCAAGCTACCCTGCAGATCCCGTATGGTACACAGATTCAGGCGCCACTGATCACATTACAGGCGATCTAGAGAAGCTTACAGTCCGAGAGAAGTACAATGGCAAAGATCAGGTGCATACGGCAAATGGATCAGGTATGCCAATTATGCATATTGGGTACTCTCAGATTCGGACTCTCTCTAAACCTCTGTTATTAAACAATGTCTTACATGTTCCAAACACTCAACGCAATCTTCTTTCAGTCCACAAACTTTCCACTGATAATAACATCTTCTTTGAATTCCATCCTAATTATTTCTTGGTTAAGGATCGAATCTCGAAGAAAGTTCTACTCCGTGGTACCAGTAGAGGCGGCCTATATCCATTGGGTTCAGTCGACTCCATTCAGCGCAGAGAAGTGAACTCTATCAGCACATTGCCAGATGCAGCGCTATGGCATGCTCGACTAGGCCATCGTAATAACTTCGTATAGCATACATTATACGAAGTTATACGACTACCTGTCAGCTTCCATGCGTGCAAGCAATAAATTAAGACTGAATGCTCTAGATTGCTAAAACAAGTAGACAACAGAAAAAATTGGAAGATTTAAATCATATCTAGAGGGCGAGAACAACATCAAACTCTGGTTCTGGGCCTTTTCTTGATCAGCAATGAGCGTAGTATGGCAAGAACTCTTGACCAGCATTTTATAATAGGCTTTGTTCTTTGCCCTTTCTTGACTATAGTCTATAAGGAAATCTTGACCAGGAGTCAGTGTAGCTAGCCTACATCTCTAATATATGATTGAATTTTATATTTGTGGAAATAGTATGTTTCTTATATATTAATTATTAGCTGCAGCCTTTAGGAGCTCCGCCTACATGTTAATCCTTCATTTGACTGCTGTTAATTTGTGTGCATGTTTTATTTGTTTTTTTTTTTGTGGTCTCACTGTCTTATTAAAGTTCATGTGTTTAATAGGATATATGCCACTGCTCAACTTGCTTATTCGGAATTTGCCATCGTTCCTTTGGAAATGCGATATATGCCATTATGAAACTGCGTCTCTCCGATATATGCCACTCCGTGTGACACGTGTCCTATTTTTACTTGTATTTTCGGATTTGGACCATTTTACCCTCATCTTCAACCTCCAGCTCTTCTTCCTCCACTCTCTCCCCAACTTCTCTCTCCCCGCTGAGGACAGCCGCCGGCGGGGCTCTTCTTCCTCGTCTCTCTCCCCAACTTCTCTCTCCGCTGAGGACAGCCGCTTCCGCGGCCCCGCCGGTGCTCCTCCTCCGTCGCCGCCGTGGCCTCGCTGGTGCTCCTCGCCGCTGCCATCGCGAGCCCCACACCGCCGCTGTAGCGCGACGGCTGTCGACGCGAGCTCTGCGCCGCCACTTTCTTCCCCACGTGAGCTCCATGCTACCGCCTTCTTCCCCGCCGTCGTCACGAGCTTCGTGTCGCTGCCGACGCGCGGCCGCCGCCGCCTTCTTCCCCGTGCATGCAAGGTCCGCATTGCCGCCGCCGTCGTCGCGAGCTCCACACGCTGCCCCGCCCGTCGCGAGCTCCGCGCCGCTGCCGCCGTCACGAGCTCCGCGCCGCCACCGCATGTCACTGGGAGGACGAGCTTCGCGTCGCCACCACACGTCGCCGGGAGAACACCATGGAGGAACCGCCCAGGAGTGAGAGAGAGTGAAAGGGAGGAAGAAGAGGAGAGGTAGAAGATGAGGGCAAGATGGTCAAATACACAAATACAAAGCCAGATGTATAAAAAAGTGGACACGTGTTGCACGGAGTGGCATATATCGGAAAGACACAGTTTCATAATGGCATATATCGCATTTCCAAAGGAACGATGGCAAATTCCGAATAAGCAAGTTGAGCAGTGGCATATATCCTATTAACCCTAAATTCAACACCATCAGAGTAGCACCATAATAGTAGCAGATAATAAACTTAACACCATATTAGTAGCACCATCACAATAGCGCCATATCAGTAGCACCATCACAGTAGCACCATCTCAGATAGTATAGAAATAGCTAGAAAGCATAACCTTGATCATGGTAAGCACGAAATCAGGGTCGACTTGCTCCCGGGCCACCAGTTCATCCATCGTCGACGACGCCAGCTCTTCTGCGCCCGCCGCCGCGAGGTCTTCTACCTTTTCCGGTACCGCCACCTTACCAGCTACCGCCGTCAGCTTCTTGCGTCTCTTCCGCACCTCTTTAACGCCATCTTCTTGCGAGTCCTCTGAGTCCGGGACGTACAAGACGACATCTTGGTCCTCCGTGTCAGCGACGTAGAGGTCGCCGGCGGCGACACTCGAAGGCGGCGCTCATTGGTCCAGCCGTCCAACGAGCTCCTACCCCCGCGGATTCGACGACCCGGCCAAACCCTAGATATTGGCGACGCGGTTGGGGAGGGAAGGAAGTGCGGGAGCTGCTGGATATCCATGTGGGGGAGAGGGCGACGGGGGGAAAAGGGGACAGGACAGAGATGATGCGGGGAGAGGGGGGAGGACGGATCTAGGAGGCGATTCGAGGAGGGGATGGTGCGGGGAGAGGATGATCCAGAGGAGCCGATGCGGGGAGGAGAGTGATGCGGAGAAATGGGAACGGGGGAGGACGGAGGAGGCGATGCGGGGAGAGGGTGAGGAATGGTGGACGGAGAGAGCAGTGGGTGGGAGGAGTGGAGTATAATAATTCGATTTAATGAATGGGGTGGGACCCACAATCTACAATGCCATTCTTTTTGGGACAAATTTTGAAGCCCAGAATGACTTTCTTTTTGGGACGGAGGGAATACTAACTAAACACCTAATCATTTTTCTATCTTAGATCTTATTGCATTACACGGCTTAGCATATATGAGCCACATGACCATCCCCATCTTACCTAGTGAACATATATTATCTCGACAATAAATTATTTATGATCGGAAATCGAAAGACTATTGCTACACCACCGGGACTTGCTTTTTCTTTTTTCGTATAATCTGATGAGCATGTTGTCGTTGTCTCAAAAAACCACCCTATCTCTGCAGGATCATTGCACAGGAGCCCATTTAAACCCAGCGTCGTTTGTCCTCGCAGTCCTGCGCCGGCCACCAAAGCCAAGTCAAGCGGACACGCTGTCAAGAACAAATGCATGACCTCCCGATCCAACGTGTCAGCCTAGTCCCACCGATGGGTCCAAACTGGGCCCGCACCAGCTCTGGGCCCATCTCCCAGGCCCGATCCATCACCAATCCTCGGCCTCCGCGCTCCATTCCACCACCCACCCACCCCGGCGCGGACGGCGACGAGGACGGGGCCACTCGTGACTCGTGCCTCCCCAGTGGGCCCATCTCCCAGGGGCATTCCCGTAAAGTCGCCTTCCGTTCAGGTAAATCTCAGGTACGGCCGCGCGGGGGCGCCCTGCGCCCCTGCCGTTGCACGCGGAGAGTTTACCCGGTCCCAGGGGGGTAGAACGGTAAAAGCGCGCTGCTCCTCCTCTCCTATCCTTTCCTCTTCCACGCTCGCTCGCCCGCACAGTACTACTAGACCCGTAGTACCACCGCTCGTAGCCCAAATCAAACGACCGAGTAGAGGGAGGCACTGAGCGCACAACTGCACAAGGGAAGGGAAAAAATAGAAGCGGAAAAGGGCAGGCCAAAAAGCTTGGGGTAGAGAGAGAAGAGGGGGAGGGGGCGAGAGAGAGGCGTAAGCCCCCCCAAATCGCAAACCCTAGCACTGCCGATCTGCAATGCCGGGGGCTTGAGGGTGTGGGGGTGCCCGCAGATGAGGCGGGTGGCGCCGGCGATGATCGTGGCCGGCCCCGGTGGCGGCGGATGGGGCGACGGCGAGGGGGCGGAGGCGGTGGTGGAGAAGGCGCTGCCGAACGGGGACGTGTACCTCGGCGGCTTCGCGGGCGGCGCGCCGCACGGGAAGGGGAAGTACGTGTGGGCGGACGGGTGCATGTACGAGGGGGAGTGGAAGCGCGGGAAGGCGTCCGGGAAGGGGCGGTTCTCTTGGCCGTCGGGAGCCACCTTCGAGGGGGAGTTCCGCGGCGGCCGGATCGAGGGGCAGGGCGTCTTCGTCGGGCCGGACGGCGCCACCTACCGCGGCGCCTGGGCGGCGGACCGGCGCCACGGGGTGGGCGCCAAGAGCTACGCCAACGGGGACTACTACGAGGGGCAGTGGCGCCGCAACCTCCAGGACGGCCACGGCCGCTACGTCTGGGCCTGCGGCAACCAGTACGTCGGGGAGTGGCGCGCCGGGGTGATCTCCGGCCGCGGCGTGCTGATCTGGGCCAACGGCAGCCGGTACGACGGGGTCTGGGAGAACGGCGTGCCCAGGGGGACGGGCGTGTTCACCTGGCCCGACGGAAGCCGCTACGTTGGTTCCTGGCCGCGGAGTTGTGTCGACCTGCCGACCATCAACGGCACCTTCTTCCCGCCGGTTGGAGCCGTCGGTGGGGGTGCCGTCCGGAAGAGATCCTCCGTGGAGGGGATTGGGGAGAAGGCAGCGGTCGTGCCGCGGATCTGCATCTGGGAGTCGGAAGGCGAGGCGGGGGACATCACCTGCGACATCGTGGACGCGCTCGAGGCGTCCATGCTCTACCGGGAGGCCGCGGCCGTTGGAGGTGGCGCGTCATACATGCGGACGCAGCGGAGTGCTCGACGAGGAGCCAGCGGAGGCCCCTGCTGGGCCTCGTCGGCGGCCGCCACGCCAGAGGGGAAGCGACCTGGGCAGACCATCTCCAAGGGCCATAAGAACTACGAGCTTATGCTGCAGCTGCAATTGGGCATCAGGTGATTACTGCGTAGTTACTGCAGTGCCGAAATGCTGGCAATGTGGCGTGGGTTTTAGCGAGGTTGTTGATTTGGGGGGTGTTAATGGTGGGCATCTTGCAGGCATTCAGTGGGGAAGTCTGCGGCGGTGCCGATGCGGGAACTGGCAGCATCCGATTTTGACCCAAAGGAGAAGTTCTGGACGCGGTTCCCGCCTGAGGGGTCAAAGGTCACACCACCACATTCGTCCTCAGATTTCAGGTGGAAGGACTACTGCCCCATGGTGTTCAGGTGCGGGCTTGGCATTCGTTCTAAATTATAATCAATGTGCTGTATGTTTTTTTTTTGTGTTCCCTATTTACATGGATTTCCGATTTTACAGGCATTTGAGGAAATTGTTTACTGTTGATCCGGCGGATTACATGCTCGCGATCTGTGGGAATGATGCTCTGAGGGAGTTGTCTTCGCCTGGAAAAAGTGGGAGCTTCTTTTACCTCACCCAGGATGATCGCTTCATGATTAAAACCGTGAAGAAATCGGAAGTCAAGGTAATTTTATTTTTCAGTCCATTGATTATACTCGTTGAGAGACTGCATTAAATTGAATAAATTCTTTACTACGAGATTATTGCTTTTGAAACAGTTTGTGCCATTATTTGACTTGCACTGTGGAAATTCTGTAGAGGTTCAGAAAATCTTGTTCCCAGAAGAATCTCATGCCTTTTGAACATGTCTTTGTTTTGGTATTATGTCGTTTGATAGTTCCTGTAAACAAAATGTTCATCACAATTAGTTACAGGGAGAAATTGTTCTATTCCCCATTATGTGTTGAGGTATCTCATCAACTTTCTATTTGTTTGCCTGCGCAGTTGCTGATTCGGATGCTGCCTAGCTACTACCAACATGTTAGTCGATATATGAACTCTCTGATCACAAGATTCTATGGTGTTCACTGTGTAAAACCTCTTAATGGACAGAAGGTGAGTGATATTTGCAATAACTTTGTGCTGAAAAATGTACAGTTGATGCATTCTGACATCATTCTTCTGCAGGTTCGTTTTATTGTCATGGGCAATTTGTTCTGCTCAGATTATCAAATCCATCGCCGTTTTGATCTGAAAGGTTCATCATATGGAAGAACAGCAGACAAATTTGAAGAAGAGATTGATGAGACAACCACTCTTAAAGACTTGGACCTAAATTTTGTATTTCGGTTGCAGCGATCTTGGTATAGAGATCTGCATGAGTAAGTTTCAATCCTTAAGTTTGCTGTGGGATTTAAATTACCTCAATTGAAATAGTATTGCTAACTAATATGGAGTTTATACACAGCCAACTGAGGAGAGATTGTGAATTTTTGGAATCGGAAGGCATTATGGATTACAGCTTCTTGGTTGGAGTTCACTTTTGTGGTGACATGTCTGCCTCGAAGATATGCTTGTCGAGTTTTACAGCGTCCCCAAGTAAGTGGAGGTTGTTTGTGTTTGATTTTAGCAAGATCAGTCATATTCTAACCTAAGAAATTGTTCTTAACCAGAGCTTTCAATGAAGAGTGAATCATTTCAAGGTGGTGGTGGCATGCCTGAGTTGTGCTTCTCAGACCATGATTTTGATAGGATAGCTGATTGCAGGTTTGAGCATTTTAACATATACGCATCTTTTGTTGACTTGTGTGCTATACATTTTAACATATTGTTTACTTGTTGACTTGATAGGATAACTGTTTTTAAATCAAGGCAATGCTTAATTCACATTCCTGTTTGAAGTGCTTAGGCATTCTATGATTTGTGAATTAATTTGAGTTACATTATCACATGCTTCATGCATGTTAAACACAGTGCAGCTAAGTGGTCCAATGTGAAGTTAGTTTTGATTCTTGTTAGCATAATACCACTATTTCTGTGGAGGTAATGAACTTTGATGTGCCTAGGCATTCTATGATATGTGAATGAACTTCGAACATTTGTTTGCCGAAGAGATATAGGATGCACTTTCTATGTTTCAGATACCTGTGAAATTGTTTTTTTGCTACAGAAGATAATATCATGAAGATTTTCAAGTTGAGTACCTTAGATGTTTGCAAATTAGCAGATAGAGCAATACCCCATTAAGCCTTAAAGAAAAAGTTATGTCATAAGAAAAAGTTATGTCATACTTGATTTTCTTGCAGGTCTTAATAACTATTTTGGAATAGTAGTATAATTTGTGTTCAGAGTCTTACAACTGGTTCATTCCCTCAGAGCTCAGTTGCATTGCACCTGGTTTGCCCATCTCACAAGAATTTTAGCATTCATGGCAGTGTGGAACTTTCTTGCTGCCCACTTGATTAACACATGGATGTGTTTAGGCTTTTCTGGGGCCTAGCTGTTTGCTCATATGCATTCAAGATGATTGTTCCTTCCAGTTTAAAAGCAAAATGTGCTCCACAATCAATTTCATATTCACCTATCTCTTCTCTAATGTCATCTGGCAACTTTTTTTTTAATTCAGGAAACCATTGATTAGATTGGGTGCGCACATGCCAGCGCGAGCAGAGCAAGCATCCAGAAGGAGCGAGTTAGACCCTTTTCTCTTTAGTGGTGGGGGATTCTTGGCCCCAAACCAGACCGGTGAGGTGTCTGATGTGATCCTGTATTTTGGGATAATCGACATTCTCCAGGATTACGACATCACCAAAAAGCTTGAGCATGCTTACAAGTCATTACAGACGGACCCCAATTCAATATCTGCCGTGGACCCTAAGCTCTACTCGAGAAGGTTTCAAGATTTCATTGCCCGGATTTTTGTGGAAGATGGCTAGCCACGAGGGTAAAAGATTTTCATGCGAATTCCAAATCGAAGAACAGAGCACCTGCAACGATTCGAAGATGGTTTTGTAGGTTTTTGTGCACAGCGAAGAAGCTCCAGTCACCAACAACTCCACTTCATCCGGTAAGAATCCGCAAAAGCTCGTCGGCTGGGTTAATCGACGCCAAACCGGGATCAACAGTGCAGGAAAGTCAAGTCGCGAAGCAAATTTGCTACAAAATTACTACGAGAAACGCGTAGTGGCTGGATTTTGAGAACGCAGCCACGAGATCGAGAAAAGGTATTCTGTAAATTTTTGGGATTTGGTGGGGGTTAAAATTGGTACTTCCAGTTCCTTCGTTTAGCAGTAGTTTTTCTCCATTTTGGTAGGATTCCTTTTTTTACTGTTTAATTTCCCCCATCTATATATCTGTTGGATGTAAAGGAGGGGATAGGGAAATTTTTTTCTTTCGTTTCCAGAAAGAGGATATTTAAGGCTGTGGCAGGCAGTGAATAATAAGATCATGTACATACTGATACGCTTTAATTTGGCACCACTGTGCCCGTGGGGCCCTGACTAGTGACCACTGTGCTCTCCTCTCGTTGGTGGTTTCTTCCTTTCCCAGTATTTATTGGCCATTGTATAGCTTTTTTGCAGGGTAGAGGGGGAGAGGCCTGCAAAATCTCTTTGACCTGTGACTGTAAGCTGAGTCATATCGAGTTAACTTACGACTATAAAGGAGTTTTTTTTCTGTAGTTGGCACAGTGCTTTTGTATCATTTTATGTCATGGTTTATATTTGGAGGACTCGGTCTGTTTCAATGCTGAACCATCTACGACGCAAACAATTTGGGATGGAGCTTTTCCTTTTCCACCCCCCCTGCGACGGGCTGTGATGTCTCAGAGGGAGTGTTGGAAGTGGGGAAAAGTGATAGGAGGGGAGGGGGCCTCAAAAGGAGAGAAAGAAAAGCACAACACAGCAGATGGTTAGATTGGAACGCTGATCTTACCTCTCCTTTTCGTTCCTATAACGCCCAAACTTCGAATCTCTTTATCGATGCCGCTGCTAATTCCGTTGTATTTTTTTTTTGGGTCGCTCCTTGTCTTGCGAAGAAGATTGTTGGATCGGCCACACAGATGTGGAGGATCAGAGAATCGTTGATCCTTTGCCTGGACGAGCGTCCCGAGCTATGGGCCCACGCTTCATATCCTGATGCAGATGTGATCACCATTGATCAGCACGGAACAATTTTTAATATCGGACACTTTTTTATAGAAATAAAATATAACCCTGTCCCTATGTTTACCTGCAGCGACGTGGAGAGAAGAAATGGCTTGTTTGATGACGTGGGATAGAGGGTGAAGAGTTTTGAGTAAATTTCTTATTCGTCGCTGAGAGTTCAACTTTATTTATACACCACCGCTTGGAAAGCCTTTTGCCGTCAAGCTAACCGATCAATAGGGATGCAAATTAGGAATCAAGTTTTTAGTACAAACAAATAAAATAGAGAGGGCCAAGGATGGTCCTAGGGTCATTCATTTATTTGTATTAAATAGATTAGGAATTAAGTTTTTAGTACAAACAAATGAAATAGAGAGGGCCAAGGATGGTCCTAGGGTCGACCCATTTGCATCCAGATCAAGTCATAATGGAGCTATATGTAAAAATGATTGTGTCCCTGCCTTTCTAGTGTTTAATAAAATGAAATAATTAATATAAAATAGTAGATAATTCATGAAACTATGAGGAAAATGTATGGACTAAAAAGATCATATGTACTTAATATGGAATTTAAAAATGTTGGGATGTTATTATAAAAAAAAAATCAATGGTACCATGTCTTATAAAATGGGAGAAAAAAAGACTATAAAATTATAAAATTTTGACAACAAGCATAACGTGATGCATAAATTTATAGATTTTAATCGCTCAATTTGGTCTAAATTGCAGGAGATGCGATATTCTAGAGTTTTAAATCTAGAAATTATTAAATGAGTTTTTTTGGGCGTTAGAGCATCCCCAGGAGACCCTCCAAATGAGCCCCTACTCCAAATTTTTTTGAATTGAAGAGGGAGGGAAGAAGCAGGCTAGAGAGGCAAAAACGCACTGGGCGGAAAAATTCGTGTTACTGTAGCGATGGGGGGTGTTGATGGGGGGTCTCCTGGGGATGTTCTTAACCAGAGCTAATTGTTGAACCCAACGGAGCTGATGACACTGGGTCGGTGGCATAGAGATGAGGAATTTAAGAGGCGATGACACATAGGGAAGTGGAACTTTCTAATGGCACATTATGAAAAGGACCAACTCTCAATAGTTAGGGTACATATTTCCAAAGTTAAAGAGTCTCCGGTATACTAGTTAGAAGTAATGCTTAAGATTTAGGGTTTTTGGAGTTGTCTCCTAGAGTGTTTTGGCTTGATGAACGGCAAAGAACATCAGAATTTGGAGGAGATTTTATTTATAAAATTAACCACCTGTCTTTCAAGCAAACCATGTACTGATCCTTCAGTTAGACATCTTCAACCGTTTTTGTTACCTCCATTCCTTTCGACACCTCTGATGGGATTTTCTGCTCAGATTTCATTCTCTTCCAAGACTTGTTCTCCAACAGCATTTCTTCCCATATTTCATTCCATTCTCATCCTCCATATTTTAACATTCTTTCCTAACCACCATACCACATGCGATAATTATACGAGGACGTACTTTCACATATAACGACATATTTTATATTGATCAAGATGCAAATAAATATTAATAAAAAATGTTCCAAGTATTAACTCTTCCTAGTTGGATGTAATTCGTTGGAATAGAAGAAATTAAGCCGAATTGCATTTAATTATCGATGTAGCTACAATGCTTCATTCAATTTTCAGCTAGCGCTGCAACGATTTTCAACTTCTCCAAACAGGATTATCAAGGATGGGCCGATGAACATTGTGCGACAGCTACCTGTCTGCCTGCAGTGGCGGCGGCGGCCATGACCACGACACGCACTGACAGTCCTAGCCGGAGGCGGCGGCGAACTAGCGGACAACAACGAACTGCGTCGCGCCGCCACCATCACGGCACAAGAGCGTCCAAATCGCCACCAAACCGCCCCCAAATCGGCCAACTCGCCACCAAACCTCGCCCAAATCGAAGAACTTCCTTTCAACAGCCGTTGCCGGTGCATGCGCACAGCAGGATATCGAATCGGTGTCGTCGCCGCTACTTGGAGCTAGCTGCTGCCCGCCATTCCTTCGACCACCGCCCCCCGGACTGACACGCACCGGCCGCATCGCTGCTCCCTTGTGCACTTCCGCCTTCCGCCCTCGTGCGTGAATGAGCCGATGTTGCTTGCTTGCGGTGGCCGGGCGCATGAATGGATTGGAGAGAGAATCCCGACGTGGGGGATTTCTCTCTCTGACAACACGCGATTTGCTTCCGGGAAGAACTCCATCGGAGCTGCACCGGCTGCCTCGTCCTAGCCCTTTTTTCATTGGGACGCAACTCAAGCAACCCAGGACCAAGACACACCGGTTGGAGATGGTCTTAGGATGAATTTTGTGCCATGAGAATCTCAGGCCCTCTCTGATGCCTGGTTTAGTTCTATTTTTTTTGGGTTTGCATTTTTTGTGATTTTTATATTACCTTTATTTTAAAAAAAAATATTTTTTTGGAACTTTGTAGGTTTTTTTCTTGAATATTTAATTTTTTAATAATTTATTTAGTCTTTTCACACCACTTTCAAAAGTGGTCAAATTTTTTCAACTACAACTAAATTAAGGCCCTGTTCTTTTGAGCTGATCTGAACAGTTGAACGGCTGAAATGACTGAATTTCGAGAGTTTTTCGAGATAGTCTTAAGATTCAGATACATTTCATTTGACTTGCTTTTTAAAGTGTTAGTACCCACCTTCAAAACAGTGAAAAACGGACTCAAAAAACTCAAAGCATATATATTTTCAAAACGTAGATAAGTCGTTAAGCTGTTAAGCCGTTAAGCTCAAAAAAACTGGACCTAAAGCTAAACAAGCCATCAAAGAGGACCTCAATCCGACTCTTCGGCCCTGGGGATGTTCTATCCTATCGGATTATGACACGTGGTTGTTATGATAGTGCGCTAGAGGTGCCTTGCCCTGTGATACAACAAAGGGACGTTTGTTCTCGGAAGGGTAGTTTTTTTTTTTAATTCCCCAAAGATCTGTTTGTACTGTCACTCGGTACTTGGAAGCTTTGTGCAAGATTGGCAGTATGTAACAAAACTTTGTTTGGCATGCCATTGCTGATTTCTTAACTGCAATTACAATGATGCTCGTACTTCATGCGCTCACTTTGTTTACAGCACTATAAATCGACCGTTGTTGCTTTGAAAAATTAGGAAACCATAATATCACTGTAAAACAATTCGACAACAAAAAAAATTGAAATATGTTGTATTTTTATTATTTTTGTGTAAGCCATATGTTGTATCATTTTGTAGTCATTTTTGTGGGGATTTTATTAGTTTTTTCTCAAAGATATTAAAACTTTTTAAATATGTTTTAAATCTTTTTAGCTGTTTTTGAGAACCCTCAACTTTTCGAATGATAGAAAATTTAAATCTAATTTAAGATGAATTACCTATTTTACCAATCCTCTCGTCCCCTAACGTTTGCTTCTTAAAAAATAAGAAAAAATTACACAATTAGTTCTCAAACTTGTTCTGCCTGTGCATATAAATTCGTATCGAAAACGCTTATTTAGATACTCATACTTGCGAAACCATTGCAATCAGGTCCATAAAATGTTTTTAGACTATTTTGGTGATATGTAATGTCATGTCAGCACTTACGTGTCATTTTTGTTTTTCTTTCTTACTTTTAATGTGGTGCCTACTTTTAATGGAGGAGGGAGAGACAGAGAGATGAGAGGGTGAGAGATGGCAAGTAAGTCCCACACTAAAAGTAAGAAATAAATAAAAATATCACGTAGACGCTAACATGGCAGTCTACATCATCAAAACAGGCTAAATAATTAGTCTATAGTTTTGATTACAACGGTTTTGAAAGTTTTGGTAACTAAATAAACGGTTTTGATATTTACGGATTTACATGGACAGACGGAATAAGTTTGGAATACTAATGATGCAATTTTTTCTAAAAATAATACAAAACCAAGGCCATCACAACACTGCTATTCTGTTCTGTTATTTCTATGCTGCACGCCCACACGCACGCCAGCCAGGTCAAAGTCTGTCAGGCCCCAAAGCCATCCCGTACGGGTACGGCTCAACTCGTATTGTCTTTTCCTCTCCCTATCTATATGGCTACGTGCTTCCCCACTCGTCCACTGCCCAACAACCCCTTTGCACTGTTTCATAGAGCTCAGGTGTAGTAGTACTCCATTTGTTTTCTGCTCTCTCCCAGGTTCCCGTAGTGGTGTCCGATCCTGGAGAGACGATTCATTGCATCGGTATCCATTTCAAATGCTTGCTTTTGTTTTCGATTGTTTTTTCAAAAAAAAATTTGCCAGCGCGAGATTTGATGCTAAAGAAATATTGAATTATTGATATGTCGTAGGATCACGTAGGATTTATATACATGCATATCTCTGCTCGAATCTGCAGTTTGGTGCTTGGTGGCTGCGTGTGCAAAGGGGGGATCTTTGCAAATCCAAGGCCATACCGGGGGAAGTATTTTTCTTTGCTTTGTTGGTCAGTGCAGCAGAGTCGAGTGCTGTAGACTGTGGTCAGCCTGTAGATTTGTGGGATCTGCTCAATCAGTTCGCTGGGCTTGGGGATCTTGTTGATGTAGCGGTAGGGACTAGCGGGGGACTCCTTCGAAACAAGAATGGTTCAGAAGTCGTGTTTTGGAACAGAAATCTTCAAAATGGAATAACAATGAGAGCGAACACGCTTGTAGCGCGTTGGTTCGTCTCGCCGTGGTCGAGCCGGCCGATTGGAAGTTTTGACTCCCAACCTCGCACCTGCCCTGTTTCGGCTTAATAAAATTTGAGCCTCCTGCTCGTTGTGTACCTTCGATGCCATATGTACGGTGTGTAGTTCTTCTCGGATGTGTTAATGTGTGGGGTGTGAGTGGGTGAGTGGGTGCGTGCGTGGGATGTGATCATGTGAGTTTACACTTAAAACAGATGGTTGTACCCTATAAGAGGCTACTAAAAAAAGAATAACAATCAGAGGTCCACCGTACTGCCTGCCGCCAACCGCCTCCTCCAAAATCTCCAATGTCCCGTGCATTCGGATCTGCACGCAAATGTAGTGCATTGTTACCACAACCCGTGGTACGATAGGATTCTAAATTCATGGCCTCACGGATGCGCCGCGCGCGCGATGTTGCGGGTGCCCACGCCGTTTAGTAGGTTACCTTCACTCGCGCGCGGGGGACACACATCGGCGCGGGGTTCGGCGAGAGGACGGCACACGCCACGTACATGCCGCGCGCTGCGATGGAGCACGCACCACGGACATAAACCCGTGCTTGTTACCAGCACTCGTGCATGCTGATCCTCATTGTACGCGCCCGACTGCATGATCGATGTAGGATCATGCAACCATCTGCTCCCTCCGTTTTTTTTTTTTTTTCTGTTTGACGCCTTTGATTTTTTAACACGTTTTTGACCATTCGTCTTATTCAAAAATTTAGTGCAAAGATGTAAAAATAATAAGACATATTTAAAGTACTTATTGATAAAACAAATCATAACAAAATAAATGATATTTATAAAAATAATTTGAATAAGACGAATGGTCAAAGGCGTATCGAAGTTAAAGGCGTCAAACAAAAAAAAAGGAGGTAGTATATAGAAAGGAGGCAGGCATTGAGATGTAACCATCTTAGAGTAGCGTTTCACCGTAACAAAATTTGAAAGTGTTTAAAAAGAAATTTAAATGTTGTAAAAAATAAGTAAAAAATATTTTTAGGATCTCTAAGACGACTACTAAAAACATGAGAAAAAATATTTTAAATTATTACACTAAATAGGCTATATAAAAAAGATAAATTTTTCTACAATGAAACGTTACGCTATGCTAAGCTGAAAAGAACAAGTCATTTCTCTTTGCAGGAGAAAATAAAATGAAACTATAAATAAACCATCGGTACACATTTATGATCCACGTGTAAGCCATATGGAATTGTCTCCTTCTCCTTCCTTCCCTCTCTTTCTTACCTTTTCTCTAGCTCCACGCACTCGCTATCTCTAGCTCCACATCCTTCTCGAGCTGCAAGACGATTGTTTCTAAATTTTGTTCTCTAAGGCCACCTCGAACAACATGGATACATAGCTCTTTATCATGGAGTCGGTTGAGGCCCTAAAGCTAGTTAGGTCGCTACAGTGCAGAGGTAGGGGAGGTTGGACGAGGTGGTTGTAGCAGAGGTGGTGTGACGTAGCTTGGACAAAGGACATGAATTAATGTGACATTTGAATCAAAAATAATAATTAATGTGACATGACATAGTTTTGTCGGCTCGGTTCTTTTGGTTCATTAAAATTTCGGTTTCTTTGAAATGGGTGCTAAAGTAAGTTGTGAAAAAACCACAACCGAACTGAGCAAACCGAATTAATTCAGTTCGGTTATTCGGTTCCTTGGTGAATGAATTTATGTTCATCACACAAGACACGGTGGCTCCAAAAATATTTTAAAAAAGAAACTTCGGATCCGCAGAAACCATAGTTCATAACGTTCATCAAATCAAATATTACAAGTGTACAAAGTCGTGTCCACAGCAGAAACTGATCAACGCAACGCATGGTCCAAAAAAGAGTTAAGGTCGGAATTCTAGATTTGAAAAAGAAATAGATCGGGAGTTTCAAAGTTCTGGGGGATTTGGATCGTGGGCAGACGATGGCGCCGGCGCCACAACCACCGGCACGACCTTTGGCCACACGAGCTGTGCCGTCGTCTCTCGACACCGTCAGCCGGCTGATTGGGGAATAACGGGGATGGAAACTTGGGAAGGAAGGAAACGGTAGCCTCATGGAGCCATATATGGAAACTTGACAGCCTTTTTAGAAAAGAACAAAGATTCATTCATATCAAAACCCTATTACATAAAGTTCTATGGCCAATAGATAAATTAACAACAAAAAGTTCTGTTATAAGATAATAAAGTTCTATGGCCAATAGATATATTAACAACAAAAGATCTGTTATAAGATCTAACTGAGAAATAAACTATACATCTAGGTTCACTCCAATCACTGCCATCATCAAATCCGAAGATCGTCGCCATCTGCACCGTTGTCAACTTCATCTCCTCCAGACACATCGTGACAGGGAGATGGAACTGAATATCAACATCAATAATAAGCTTGAAAGATTGTATACCCATCATTCCCAAAATCGAGAAAGATGAATTCAACCACGCGCTGCTGAAAATCATTGTCGTCATCATCAATATGCTAGCATGTGAGATTGCCAGAACCTATCCCGAGCCTGTGCTTTGGCTGCGTCTACCAATTGGGACAAACAGTTGCCTTACGCCGAGTTTGCGTATAACAACAGTTACCAGTCCAGCATCCAAATGACTCCGTTTTGAGGCTTTGTATGGAAGGAAGCGTAGGACTCCTTTGTATTGGCAAGAAACCGGTGAGGCAAAGATATTTGGGTTGGATATTTTGCAAGAGGCCGAAGAACAAGTCAAAATGATCCAGCAGAGGTTAAAAACAGCTCAGTCCCGGCAGAAGAGTTATGCCGATAACTGTCGACGGGATTTGAAATTTGCTGACGGCGTGCTCTTCGCTTAACCACGGCGAATCACACCCCTGTCAGATTTTCAACTTGCTAGCCGACCAGCTCGGGTTCAGTTCGATTCGAGCGTCGGGTGCGGCGAGGAGCGACACGCAGAGTTTACCCAGGTTCGAACCCCCTCGCGGGTAATAGTCCTACTCCTGCCGAGCCTTAGCTCTTTTCGTGTTGTGGTTGTGTGGAAACGATTACAGAATGTGTCCTCCCCCTCTCCCTCCTCTCTCCTCTCCTTTTAAACAAGCCCCGAACGGGCGGAGAGAGCCGAGGGGGTAGGCAGTACAGTATGCTGATAAGACATGAGGGACGGGACAGGAGAGACAAAAACGTGCTGCTACTGTGCCGTATGGCGCCGCATACGCGTGCTTCGCAAGTGGCTTCTGACACGAGCGACCACGCCGGTGAGACTGCGGGCGGGGCCCAGCTTGCTCCTTCTGACGCGGGCGGCCATCCTGATGATGGCAAACTCTCTCTCTGCCGGTCAATTCCACAGAGCCACAGTGACAGTTGATCAGACCTGCAGAGGTCACTGTGGCGGTAATCATCTCTTCATCTGTCTATCCGCGCGTAATGTCGTATTGAATGCGCCCGTCCTTCGCAGCAGGGGGAGCCTTCGCCCAGAAGACTCCTTTCGGGTCGCTCCCTGCCATGCAGGCCCTACCTGACAGTGAGGGACCCCGCTCGCGCCGAGGGGCTCGCCCACACGCTGGGGCCTGGTCGCCCGCTTGACGTGTGGGGCCCTCGCCCGGCGCTCTGAGGGGCTCGCCCACACGCTGGGGCCTGGTCGCCCGCCTGACGTGTGGGGCCCTCGCCAGGCGCTCTGAGGGGCTCGCCCACACGCTGGGGCCTGGTCGCCCGTCTGACGTGTGGGGCCCTCGTCCGGTCTTCTTTAGGACTCTTCATACCCTGGTTTTTATTATACCGACATTTGCCATTGGAAATTTTGTGTATTTGCGTGTGTCACCTCTTAAAGGCATGCGTAGATTCCGTGTGAGTGGCAAGTTAGCCCCGAGGTTTATTGGACCTTTTAAAATTCTTGCCCGAAGAGGTGAAGTGGCCTATCAGTTAGAATTTCCTGAGTATCTGGCAGGTGTGCATAATGTGTTTCATGTCTCTCAGCTAAAGAAATGTCTTCGAGTTCCTGAAAAGCAGTTGGTTCCTGAGGTGTTGGATTTGCAGCCTGATCTGTCCTTCAAAAAATATCCGGTCAGAATTTTGGATGTGGCAGTTCGCAAAACCCGTAGTAAAGCTACGCGTTTTTGCTGGGTTCAATAGAGTAATCATTCTGAGGCTGAGGCCACTTGGGAGCTTGAGTCAGACCTTCAGGCTGAGTTTCCAGAGTTGTTCCCCGAAGAATCGGAATCTCGATGACGAGATTCACCTTAAGGGGGGGGGAGGTTTGTAACATCCCAAATTTTTAAACCCAATTTAGCACGTTAATAATTTATTAATAATTCCTTAAAATGCATGATTTAAAAATGTAATCATATATTTATTGATTAGCATCATGGCATCTCCACCATCGCATGCATCTTTTCTTTAAATAACTTGTGCATTTAAAATTTTCAAAGTGAAAATATTTTGACAAGTTATAATAATTTGTGAGTGTAGTATTTTATTAAAGCCAAATCTCATATTGAATTAATTGGAATTGTGGCAGCAAATGTTGGGAAAACAAAACTATATTTCCTAAGTATTAATGTATTCAAATGGAATATTTGAAAAAGAGACACCTTTGGAAATCAGAAAATTCCAAAGGGGTTTATTCTCCCTTCGGCCCAAAGTCTCGGCCCATTTCCCCTTTTCCTTTTTCCTCCCGCGCGTCTCTGTTGGGACCGCCAGCACCAAGCCAGCCCACTCCGCCGCAGCCCGCGCCTGCGCAGCGTGGCGCCGTGGTCTCACCGACAGGGCGGCCCGCGCCGTCAGCGTCTCCTTCCCCTCTTCCTTCTCTCCTGTTTCTCCTTCCTCTGTTCGCGCCCGTGCTCGTTTCGCCGCCGCTCCTTGTCCTCTTTCCCGGGGACTCGATGGCTCACTCCCCCATGTGGTCGTTGCCCCTACCTTCTTCCCCGGACCCCCCTTCTCTCTCTGCCTTCCGTCTTGTCGCCGGACTCATGCCCGTGACGCCGCCGAGCTCCTCTTCACGTCACCGGCCGAAATTCGCGCCGGCGACTGCCAACCTTGCGCGTCGCGTCAAAGGACCCCCGAGTGCTGTGCGCCTATAAGAGGGGCACTGCTACCCCTCTGCTCCTTGCTTTGCGCCACCGCAACGGTTGTTCACCCGAACTGGTGCGTGTCATTTCGTCCCCGCCTTGCCGCCGTTTTCCTTTCCATTTTTCCGCCTAGTCTCTTTTCCCTCTAAATGGCGCTTCCCGTGGATGTGGTCCGCAGGTCGTCAAGGAGGAGTTCGCACCCAAGGGAGTGAAGCCGCGCGGTCCGCGTGTCCCGGAGCCCACGCCGTCGCCGCCGCCGTGATCCTGCCGCCTCGTCATCTCCGTCGGCCTAGCGAGCCCAAGGTAGCCTCCCCTGTCTTCTATCTCCTTCCCGGTCAGTAGGATTGGGCACCGGTTAGTCACCTCACCGGAGCCGCGTTGTCCGCAAGTCGCCGCCGCCGCGGGTCGTCGCGCCGCTCGGCCCGTCCATCCCCAAGGTCGGAAAGACCACCATTGTGACCGACTCGTTTAGCTTGTGCTCCCAGCGCATTTAATTGGTTCGGGGTGGCCGGAATCACCGCCGCCGTGGACATCGTCGCCGCCGCCGGGAGCCTCCTCTGTTTTCCCCTTTGCCACTGCGGTGCCACCGACAGGTGGGACCCGCCAGTCAGTCGCACAGCCGCTGCGCTCTCGCCGCGCGATGCCGAGCGCGCTGCGCAATTGGGCCGTTTTGGCCGAGCCGGCTCAACACTGGAAAGCCCTTTTCATTTTATTTCTTTTTACGATTTCTGTTTAGACATTTTCTTGGGTAGCCTTGGTAATTATTAAAAGAGTAAAATACACCAGAGGTCCATTAACTTGTGCGGTGGTGTCACTTAGGTCCATCAACTTTGAAAGCGCATTTTTTGGTCCAATAACTTGTTAAGTTGTTCACTAAAGGTCCAAACCGCTTAGTCAGCGCCTCCACGCTGACGTGGTAGTGAGGTGGCCACACAAAATCTAAAAAAATTGTAAAAATTCAGGGAAAATTCAAAAAATATGAAAAGTTAAAAAATAAAAAATTGAAAAAAAAATCAGAAAAATAAAAAATTGATAGGCATTGTGCTGTAAAAATTTTATAAAAATTCAGAAAAATACGTTTATGGTTTTCTGGACCTAATAAAATTATATATATGCATGTCATACATATAGAATTCATTTTTGATTAAATAGATAGCTCTAGGTGCATTATTTCATGTGGATGTAAAAGATTTTGCTGCATATCTTGTGAATAAAAAGGCATCAAAATTCCTTGAAGGCTGCTGGTCAGTAGAAGATTATATTTAGCCTGCCATCCATGCAGCATGCTTGTATTAGAAGTATTCATGGCTTTAAAATGGCATCATTTCATGTACGCATAAGTCAATTTTCAAAATAATCCTTTTAAGTAAAAATGCATTCGAGTTACTGCATTCATTCTTTTTCTAAAAACAGCAAGGCATGAAATATTTTGCTTATGTGTGTTGTATTGCTTTGCATATGCGTGTGCGAGTTTAGGAGGTCAAGCCCCCGAAGACCCGATCGACGACGTCCCCTTCGTTTTCCCCGGAACCGATCAAGGCAAGTCCCCTTGGATCATATTGTGAAGCCATTTTTGGTTATTTAGAAAATGTTTGCTAGACTTGAAAATATGCATGCTAATTTAAAAATGATAAATGTCGTATTTCCTAGACTTAAATATCATGCCGAATAGAAAGGTAAGAGATATGGTAGGATTAAACCTAAGGCTAAAATATATAAATTGCTCATATTTATATACTCTGTTGTGGTAGGATAAATGCTTAAAAATCTTTATGCGAAGAGAAATAATCATTGTGTGAAATGAGAATATTGTTAAGAAATGTTTGGGAGAAGGGTGATTTAAAATTAGCGCATCGAGGGTGATGCTTGGTAGGAAATGATTTTCCTCTTACCCTAAAAATCTTCTGACTAGGGAGAGATATTTTTGTTGGTTGGTGCGGTACGGCGCCATTTCAAAAACTGGGCTAAAATATCAAACCTCTCCTAGTCTAAGGACTGCTCATCCTATAATCCTATGAACTAAGCCATAACAGTACGACCTCGAGCCTCGGTATGGGATGGGCCCGATCGTTGGCCCTCGTGGTTGGCGGTCTTGTGGCGAAACAACGTCTGGGTGCGTAGCCTCTCGAGGGTAAGGCGTACCCACTCTACAGAGTTAAAACTGTCATGATAGCCGTGCTCGCGGTTACGAGCGTGCAAAGGGACTGGTTATATGGTAGTTTCTTCATTTATAAAACCAATTTAGAAAGGGGGTTTTAAACAAAGGATTTGAGATGAGTAAAGGATTTGAGAAGGATTTCGTTTGAGTTAGGTGCCACCGGCGACATTCTGGATTGGGGGTCCACCTACCGGAAAGTGTCGCGCGGAATGGACCTAGCCGTTTTATGAAAAGAAAATGAGAAAGGATTTTGTTCTCGCTATGGCACTGAGTCCAAGTGGCGAGAACCGTTTGAGAAGAGCCCAAAACAAAATGTTAAGATTTACTATTTCTAAACTGCTTTGTCAAAACTAGGACAATAAAGGCATTTCCGCAAAAATATCCTAAGCTCTCCTTGTACTAAACTACATTTGCATAATTTCGGACTTGCGAGTACAAATTGTACTCACCCTCCTTTCTCTCCTCTCCCTTTTCAAAATTTCAACAGCTGGTCCATCCGAGTATGGCCCGCCGTCCGAGGAGGAGGACCCGGATTACGACGAGGAGGCGTTCTCCGAGGAAGACTATGAGGATTAGGGTTACATGTTCCTACAGCCTTCGTACCTGTGGGATGAATAAAATTCTAGATGTTGTATTAGTCCTGTATCGCTGTGTACTCTGAATTGCAGCCTGCGAGCCGTTGTTTGTGTTTGTACTAGACTATGTTCCCTGTTGTAATAATTAGATCGTTGGCATTGTTCCTTTTCTGTATTACTGCGTGTACTAGCCATGATCCTTGGGACTAGTACGTGATTACGCAGGTAGAATTCGATCTCGTAAATCGGATGCCGACAGACGGTCGGCAGGCATGATGGCCCTAGACTACACACACGCAAGAAATTAAAAGAACTAGAAAACAAATGCCCTTAATCTTGACGTGATCCAGCTCTACAGTCCAGTTGCCATTAATTACCAAAACCAAATAAGCCCCTAGAGAGCTTGCTCTTACACCTTTTTCCGCCGTAGATCCAACACCGTCCGTAGATCTTCGACAGCGCTTGACTCTTTTTTTTCTTCCCTCGGCGGTGGCCGAAGAGAAATCCTAACTCTACCCATTAATGGAAAATTGAGAGTTGAGAATGGATGACGTAACACCCTATCTTATCAAAATAGAGGGGTGCAATTCTAAAATCAAATTGAATTTAAAAATCAAATCATTGCCTTCCCTTCTACCTACTTTCTCTCCCTGTCCTTTTCGCTCACGGAAGCGGGGGCGGTCCAACGCCCGTTGGACCGCTGCTCCGTCCGACGCCCTGTCCCTGTCCCTTTCGCTCACGCCCGCGCTGGCCGTTGGATTTCGTTAGATCTTGAGCAAACATTTGTTTTTTTTGTTTCGCCATGTAAAAAAATTCAAAAAAATAAAAAAAATCATAAATATTCTCTAATCAATGTCAGGTACCACATATATTTTTATATTGATATAAACATTTATAAAATTAGGTTATTCTTTAAAAAACGTTTATAAAAATGAATATTGGTCTCGTTAATGTCTGAATAAAATATATGTTGTACCTTACATTGATTAGAGAGTATTTGTGATTTTTTTTGATTTTTTAAAATTTTTTACATGGCGAAACAAAAAAAACAAATGTTTGCTCAAAATCTAACGCTGGCCGTTGGATCGAAATCCAACGGCCAGCGCGGGCGTCGGACGGGAGCAGCGGTCCGACGGGCGTTGGACCGCCCCCGCTTCCTTCGCTCACGCGTGGACGCGCCCTCCTCGAATGCTCCTGCAAGGTGTCACCAGCTGGTCCATCGCTGCTTCTACCGGTCCGTCGTCATTGGCCGCTGGATCGTCGCTGCCATTGCCCACAGGACCGTCACCGCCCATGCATGCACTGCAGTGTCAACGCCAGCCACGCCATGGCCATAGGGGTCAAAAGGCCATCGTAGCTAGCCAGCCCACCTTGATCACGCCGTCGGTGTGCTCTCCCCCCGTCCTATCGCGCCGGCCATCGTGCTGTCCCAAGCCTCTCTCCTACTTTTCTGTTGCCCGTAAAGCCAAGTTGAGCCCTGGCCTGTCCACCATTTCCCCCATCTTCCCCTAATTCCATCGCTACCAGCGAATCGCCCGAATGGTGAGTCTCCCTCCGATTCCCTTGAAAGGTAGACGTGTCGCAGCCCCTCTAACCAACTCTCTCCTTTAATTTTGCATGATCGTCACCGGAGACTCCCTCCAGGAGTAGGGTCCTCTATTTCGGACACCAGGCCACCATCACTTGTCATTGCCAAGCTACCACACGCTGTCCTGTACTCCCTCAAGCACCCGATGAGCAGTCATTACACCCCTAGACTCCTGTGTGCACGGTAGCTTGGACGTCGGAGCTCCGCTTTGCCGCATAGTGTTGCGCCGTCTCGATTAGAGTGCCAGTAGCTATGTGGTGATGCACTAAACCTATTACGCCCAGGCATGAGAATGGAGTCGCCCTAGTGCGCCGCCATGCCGAGGGCCATCGCGGCTGGCCGCGTTGACAACTAGAGGTAGACGACAAGTCGGAGCCGTTGGATCTACGCGAAGATTCATGCTGACTCTGGATGCGTGTGTAGGATTTTTTGGCTGGTGGACCCTACTTTTCAGGGAACAGGTTGGCCGCAAGAAACAAAGATTCACGCACTAATAGGCCCGTGGTCCACTTCTTAGATTAAGTTGGACCGGCCTGTTCCGTGCATGCAAATTTCAGCTTTGAGTAATAAAAAAATTCACAGTAAATCGAAATGAACTATTAAAAATAGCTAGAGACTCATGAAAAACTTAGAAAAATTAGAATAAACACTAGATTACCGGTTGGACTTTATAAAAGTATCTCTATAACAAATGGTACTGAAACAGGCCTGAAAATAAATTGTAAAAATTATTTTAAGGTATTAAGCAATACAAATAATAGGCTGAAGTGATTTTCTATTGTTTAAAATTAGTAAATTAGTTAAAAAAATCTAAGAAATTTATAGAAAATACAATTTACTCCTTTGTTCCTAAAAAAATATTATTCCTCTAGATAATGGGTTTTCAATTTTCCATATCTAAGTCACTTCTCATGTATTTGATGATCTAAATTTAATGTTAACATGTTAGCATCCAGTGGTCATTAGCGCTATACATGATATGCCTTACGTTCGTTCGCTGACACCTTGTCTAAGTTATCGGCATCGTACGATATACGCGTGAAGCATCACGATCGATCTAATCTCTCCGTATTCCATGCATTCGCAGAGAAGTGGTTCGTTCACGTGAAGTTTTAATACGCAAGGGAGGAGAACCGTGCATACACGGCCGCCCTGGGGGCTTCCCTGTGGTTAGTGCGACCTCCAGATCTGTCCGTGCACGAGCATCTCGCTCACCTACGTATATACGTACGCAGTACTATTACATAGGACTACGTACGCAGATGCAGCATGCATATCAAACGCGCTCTGTTCCTGATTGTGTGGATGACTTGATGTACATGTGATTAGTTCTAGCATCCAATCCGTCGATCGCATGACTGTGGCCATTCACAGCTTTCCGATGGAATAAATTCATACGATTCCAGAAATGCAGGTAAGAAAAACGCGTGGCCGGCACGTTAAATCCAATGTTAACAGCTTAACATTTAGGGTCAGCTCTTTTGTATTTAACAGCTTAATAGTTTTCCATCGTGAAAAAAAGAGCATACGCTTTAGTTTTTTGAATCTGTTTTTTGCTGCATCGAAGATATGTCCTAATGCTTTAAAATGGAAGTCAAATGAGATGAATCCGAATCTCAAACCTATCTTGTGAAGCTTTCAAAGTTTAGTCATTTCAACCGTTCAGTTATTCAGTCTTTCAAATCAGCCCAAAAGAACAAGCCCTTAGTCCGATAGAGAGTCAAGACGGATTGACCATGTAAGTCACCGTTTAAAGTTATCCAACGGCGCTAAGCATTAGATGGACGGCTAATTTAATTTGATGCACCAGCAGATGAGTTAATACAGCGGTCCATTATGTAAGGAGGGGGGGAGTCGGGCGACTCGTCTGGCGGCTAGGGTTTCTCCCTAGCCGCCGCCGCCGCCGCTCCTCCTCCTCCTTGCTCGCCGCCGCCGCCCGAGCGCCTCGCCGCCGCCGCTTCCCAACATGCATGGATCTCAGAAGATAGGCAAAAAGGTAATTTTTTTTTGCCTATCTTCTTTTTTTTTCCGTGTATCTGCATGTTGGGAAAAAAAAGCGGCCTATATGCATGTTGGAAAAACCAGGGCCACGTGCCTGCATGCTGAAAAGACGGGAAAAAACTGCATGGATCTCAGATGGGACGAGCCGTCGGATCATCGCAGCCAGCGACGATCAAACGGCCCTGAATGAACCGTATGACCTGTGCGCTGCACGAGCAAACCACCAATTAAAGCGAGACGTAGGACACGCGTCGCAACGACGTTTCGTTCGGCTACCAGGACGGTCCGATGGAAGGAACGAGGACGATCGAACGGCAAGGCACTAAGCGCTAGCACACGAGATAAGCAACTAATCTCAGGCAGTTGGTTATGCAAAGCATGGAAGATCGAACGGCTGGGGTTAATGCGAACAACCTGGACGATGGGCAGGACGAGAGAGTAGCGAAGACAGGTGTCGCGACGGTGTTTTCTGCGGCTAACGCTTTGTATAGATGAATGAATGATGTGGTAAAGAAGATATTACATCGTGAATGTAATGGCACGTAAGAACAGAGTGTGAATGTGATTCATGAATGGATTAGGAGACTGCATTAAAAAATTAACCCGAAATTCATTTGAAGCAATCCTACTAATCAAACACATGTGTTGGAATATTTCCCTTCCTTTTTTAAATACTGAGATAAAATATACGAAAAATATATGTCTACGTTCCTTTTTTTAGAAGAATATGTCTAGGTTCGTTAAAGATACTTTGATAATACTATAGTTTTACCATGTTAATTTATCAGATAGAAGTAATCGGTTAAAATTTTATTTTGACACTTGTTTGAAGGAGTATTTTGACACTGTTGCTGTTTAAAATGACAGCTTATCTGACAGGATGGAAATAATTTCTAAGCAAGAGCATAGGTCTATAACCTTTACCTAAAAATACTTGAAATGACACGTTTATCCAAATGCTCTCCAGAATCCATCAGGCTGCCTGAAAAGTTGAGTTCGCTTTCCTTTTATCTCCTCTGGTATAGCCGGGTCCATCATGGCTTAGTTAACAGAAACCACATGATTTGAGCTGATTGATCAAAGAAAGCATTCCCCTGCAGCGGCTATAGAACATCCCCATGCCAAAATCACACACATTCTCCGCATTAACAGCCCTGCAAGCAGAGCCTGCTCGGCTAGCTTTGGTGGCATGGGTCAAAGATGCTAGCACTGTTAACTAGTAAAACCAATGCACTAAGTGGGCATCCTTTTAATTTGTAGATAAAAAAATAGAAAAGACTACCATAAGAATGTTCAACCCAACTCACCCCCCCTTTAACCCAATCTGCTATGTGATCCACCTTGAGCTGAGAACTGTGCTCAGCAGCTGCATCCCTTGAGAGCAAAGGGCATTCAGTATTTCAGTCCATTGTGCTGCTCACATGCACATCGATGCATAGCTAGCCCACACACAACTCCTTAGACCACATGCATGCAAATATGCAATGCCTGCATGCATGGTCACCAGCTTTAGCTTTGGCGGCAGTGGCTTCTTTGGTGGATCGCCTGCCTTAAACTGGGCTCTTTTTGGACCGTGGCCGGGGCCTTTCTTTGTGCCATAAAAAACGCAGCAGTCTCGCTAGCCGTTGCGTGCCTACCTAGCTGCTGCTCCCAGTGGCTACTGGCTACTGGCTACTCAGTACTCACTACTCAGTAGTACTCTACTACTGCACTACAGCTACAGCATCAGCAGCTACCGATACAGGGCTACTAGCCACAAGGCTTGCATCTGCAGCTGTCCACTGCTCAGTGCTAACTACACTAGCTGGCGAGTTCTGCAGGCCTAGATTATGTGGCTGTGGCTGTACAACTGCTCAAGCTGATGACCACACGCCACAGCGGTTTGCCTCTGCGTTGCCGTCTGTCGCATGCTGTCCGCCGTGTAAAAACTTGCAGCGGTGTGCCGTCCATGGCGACCGAGAAGAAGCTGCGCATCAGCGTCGGTACGGCATGCAGGCTGGCCGCGGGGGGCGGAGGAATCTCAGCGACTGGGCTGGATTGCGGGAACGTCCCCGCGTGCATGGCACGGTGCATCAGGGCCGTCCGGTTGTTCGCAAGTGCTCGATCAATGGGTTGGGATCGACTAGTAAAGACGGTATAGATATACTGATATAAAGTATAGGCTACCACAACGTACAGAGCCCTGATGGCGCCAGCCAGCTAATTGGTCCTGATTCCTGGAGTGCAAACAGGACGACCAGGACCACCTGCACTGCACAGTGTGTGCATACTCTCTCCCTCTCATGCTGATACAGTGTCATTCATTCTCTGTTTCCTTCTGCAACGTTTCTTTTAGGCTTTAGTGCAGTGCAACAATGAGGGGAGACACGGCCTCATTTGACGAAAGGGACGCGTCTAGGAGCTTTAAAAGAGTGTTGGGACGGTGGGAGGCGGTGGGCCATCCGATATCCGTGGACGCCGGCCGGAGTCATCCATGTGCACAGCCGCAGCGGAAGATGGCTGATGGCAGCTCCAAAGTCCAAAGGGCGGAAGTGATTCTGGCGCACCCGGGCACCGCTGACACCGGGGAAAATACGATGAATGACATTATAATTTGACTGCCCAGAATCAATATGACATTAAATTGGATAGCATTGACATATATGACACCGTCCACACGAATTTCTCTCACCAGTGATATTTCAGACATTTTTTTTATCATTTTTCCTTCTTTTCATATATTTTCCCATTTTTTTACATTTTCTCTCTCCTTCTGACATCATGGACCCATAAGATTTAAATCTATTTTAGTTTTTAAATTTTGAATTGAAAAACAGGTTTGAATTTTGAAAATTGATTTGAATTTTTAATATGCTTGAATCTTGAATTTAAAATCTAACTTTACTTTTGAAATTAAAGTTCACATTTAATTTTGAATTTGGGTTGATTTTGAATATAAAATCTGTTTAAATTTTTAAACTAGATTGAATCCTAAATTGAAAATCCAATTTGAGTTTGAATTTTGAATTTCATTTTTGTTTGCGTTGGATATAAATTTCAAATGTCAACTCCAGTTTGATTTTAAAATCTAATTTGGTTGTTTAATTTAAAATTCAGTTTGAATGTTGAACTTAAAACTAAATATTCACTGTATGACTACAATTTCATGTGATGGAGGCTGACATGTGGGTCCACGGTGTCAGGAGGAGAGAGAAAATGCAAAAAGAATGGGAAAATAAAGAAAAAAGAGGAAAAATAATAAAAAAAAATGTTTGGGTGGGAGAAATTCGTGTACACAGTGTCATACATGTCAATGCTATCCAATTTAATGTCATATTGATCCAGGTAGTCAAATTGGATGTCATTCATCGTATTTTCCCCTAACACCAAGCCACTCTCGCGCTCCGTGATGGACAGCTAAACTGGTCGTAGCATGCACAAGTCGCCACGTACGTAGCGTTGTCATGCGTTAACGAAGTATATTCGTAGGGTTAAAAGAGCACGGGTCCTGGTATGTAGTAACACTCGGCTAAGAACCTATTGGAAGAATAGAATCTTAAAAGATGTGTCTATAATTGTAATGAAATTTTAGAAAGCTATATACAATGAGTGCTAATAGTGTTTTAGAGAAGAGATATAAAGAAGCCGTTAGAGTTGTTCTAATAGAGGAGGTACCTAGCTATCCTATCACTTGCGGTTACGCAATTAAAATCAAACCGTCTCCTTATCATCGATGATCTTTGGGCCTTCACCATGGTGGGGAGTGTCGGGTTTTGGTCGAAAATTGTACGAAGGTAGCCTATGAAATAGGAAAAGTTTAGGTAAGTGGCCACGATGGATGTCCTCCGGAGCTGGCCTCACTGGCGTCGGCAGAGATGGTGTTTTGTGCTTAGCAGTCTTTTGCTTGCAACCTCTTGAGTAGGCCATAAAGAAGGTATATGGTTTGATTTCGGTGGTAGATCCAGGCTAGCTCACAGGCAATGGTGGCATCGGATCAACCCAAGAGGACAATAGACCTCCCCAATGTGGCTGCTACACTTACCACCACGGTCATTGGGTCCTCGGGCTGCAATACGGTCATAGGTCCAACCACAATACCGGGCCAAGGTTTTTTTGGGCCATCCCCTCCAAAAAATTTGCCCTTTAGCCAAACTCATATTAGTGATTGCAAAGGCTCATTTGGCCACCTCTAAGCAAACATTGTCCCTTGTCCCGTTTATATTTTTGCATCCTATGGTTGTAATGCAATAGATTATAGATGTAGGATCCATATTTTGCTCAAAGAATTTTTTTTAAAAAATGTAGCACATCCTATTTTCTTAAAAAATTAATACAAATTTAGTCACACCCATTATTCACTCTAACCTGTCACTCGATCTATACAGGTTGTTTGTGTTTACACGCAAAAAAATATTAATTCCAATTATTTTTTAATCTTATGTTATTAGTTCGAACATTATCCATCTTTCTTATCCAACACTATCCGTGTCTGAATCTATATACGACAATATATATGTATGTGTGTGTGTCGGATTCATATCAAATAAAACATATAGATATAGTACAATATATATATGAGTGGTACCCGATGCATTTCATTCAAACTTAACTTGGCCCTGATGGGATCTTGAGCTAGCCTACTGGGTCTGACCCGACCCGTTAGCCAAGTTGAGTTTTGGTTGGGTCTCTGATTCGGGTCCGCGGGTTGACCCCTGCTCCGTCCCAGCTTGTCCTTACCTGGCCCATAGAAGCTTAAGCCTACCCCTAGCCTTTTATATCCCACCTCCCCTCTTGGCTTGCTCTCCACTAGCAACTGAACACTATCCACCCAGCCAACCTATTCCCCTCCGACCTCCAAGGCCTATCAACGACCTCTCCATCTAATTGTCACGAGCGGAGAGAGTAGTCCCCTTCTACTAGGGTTGGCTCCATGGGAACCCGTGGATGGCGAGTAGTGACACAACCTCTTGCCTCCTCTCCGGCCTCCAGAGCTCCCCAATGTCCATGGAGGCTCCTCTTGATAAGACAACGCAGACTCACACTGAACTTCTGAAGCAACACCAACGAGACGACAATAAAAAAAAAGCCCTAACAAACATCTATCTGATGGCCCTTGAGGCAATGCCTTTAACAAGGAAGCAGTCTTTACGCCGCCGCCGCCTCCCATCCACAAGGACTAGGTTTTCACTCGAGGAAGCTTTTCAAAGGAGGGAGGTGTCTGCAAAATTGCCTCCATAAAGGGGAATGGCAATGGGCGGCATCACACTGGCACCCAGGTTGTAGGCCTATTGCTCAACGCACCCACCCGAAACCACACCGACGGGAGGCCACTAGGAAGGGGACATGAAGCCGAAGCCACCAATCCACACCGTCAAGGCTCCACCAATGAGGGGAACCGCTAGACATCGCATATCCTCGTAGATAGAGGAGAAACAATATTGTGATGGAAGGTGTCGAGCGGTGTGGTGTGCCGTGTAGAGGAAGATCGCAGGGAGACAGGTCGCACCGCTACAGCAGTTCTTGCATCTCTGGACCACACCCCGCCAGATCCAGCCACCAATCCACAGGAGTGAAAGGACCAAGATGACGCCTAGAGGGGGGTGAATAGGCGTGACACCACATTCAAACTTCAGCTGCGCTGCGGTGGTATGTTCGGACTGTCCATGACACCCCTCGGACAGTCCGAAGTCAACTGTGAAGAATCTTTCCTAAAATCTCCGAAAATGTCCTGCACAACTCAAACAACAAGAATACCAAGAGCAAAATCACAGGAACATAGGAGAGGTCTCCCTCAAGCACAAGATGGACAATAGAGTAGATCTAGCAAGAGAGAAACTCAAGCCAAATGTGAAAGGAGACACGAGGAGATTTATCCCGAAGTTCAGATCTTTGAGGAGATCCTACTCTCCGTTGAGATAGGCTCAACACCGTAGAGCCCGAGTCCCACTTGACTCTATTCCTCTCGGATTTGTGCCAAAGCACTCACCGAATATCACGTTGATTCCTTCCCTTGCGGAGGTGGAATCACACATTCACAACCAATCTGAGGCCAACCACACCGCTTTGGTGGCTCATGGCGACACCTAGCCGTCTAGGAGTCCTCAACCTCCAAGAGTAACAAATCCGGCGAGAAACCACTCACTTGGAGGTGACCAAGGTGCTCACGAGATGGATCAAGCTCAGATCTAGCATCAACCTAGCTTCTCCACCCTCAAATCAATCTCACAAGAGGCACTAGGAGGGGAGATGCTTTTAGGGTTCTTGGATGAGAGAGAGCATGAAATGAATCTGAGTGATGCACACAGTTACCGTTTGCTGGGAGCAGAGGAAAGGGTATAAATAGCTTCCCTCAGATATAGCCGTTAAGATACAGCAAGTGAGATTCGGACTGTCCGTGACAGCCCTCGGACAGTCCGTAACAGACTATGAATAGTGACCCAAACAATTTATATTTGTGATCTGGAATGTATGAGGATCATAGATATGGGGTTCAGAATCTCCAGATATGACTAAGTGGTTCGAACTGTCCGAAGGGTCCTCGGACAGTCCGGTAAATCGAATAAATCAAGACAGAGAGCTCAACTGGAGGGTACCTCGGACAGTCTGATAATTCCAAATATTCAAGACAGAGAGCTCAACTGGAGGGCGCCTCGGACAGTCCGAGCCAGGGCACGGACAGTCCGAACACAGAGAAGTGTTTTGGGCTTGAAAATAGTGGAAAATCTAATGGGTGACTAAGATTTGACCTAGAACCATCTTTTGAGCACCAGAGTCACCTCATACTAGATTTCTCGTTGAATCCCTCATTATAGTACGGCCGTCCTTAGACTCAATAAAATAAAGATTACACATAAATAATAATTGAGCCTCCAAATGAATAGATCTTCAAGTCCTTCGATAATTCTTCATAAAAGCGATTTCCAATCTATTTATCTGTCCATAACTCAGCTAAACGATTAGTAAGAGTCTTTAGTAGTTGGCATCAATCACCAAAACAAAATTAGGGGCCTAGATGCCTTTTCAAGGAGCAAACCCCTTAGCAGCGTTACCAAGGCATGCACAATGGGAGGAGGAGGAAGGAAGATCGGGAGAAGGGAAGAGAGAAGGAGAACAAACGCACGTGCTGATGGTGCAACCTCCGCGGATAAGCCACGATGGATGGTCATCGGCGCCGCCACCCGCAAGGAGAGGGATAGAGGTGGAGGGAGACGGTTGGCCACCATGTAGCCACCGCGTGCCGGTCCATCCTTCGCTCCGTTGGGCCCACCTATAGGCGCCAAATCTATGCACTAGGCCATCGGATCGGCCTCAGCACGCAGCACAAGCCTCCGTGAGAATATTAATTCGGCGCGATATCAACCAAAGACCAAGATCAACTTGCTGGACACAACACACTAATTATAAGAGCATTCACAGTGGCGTTTCTACGCCCGTTTCTTGGCATGCCACTTATCCCCGGCCCCCGTTGTCGGTAGGTGGTCCTCCACCCCGCCGCCCACGTCGCCGACAGATCCTCCCGCGCCCCATTGCGGGCAGCTTCTCCCCGCCCGTCACTGGTTGGTGGTCCTTCTCCGCCGCCTCTTCCCCATGGCGCCACCGCTTCCCTAGGGCTCCGCCTTGCCTCGCTTCCATTCCCTATGGCTCTGCCGACAATTGCTCCTCCTCGCC